>PVIR01006559.1:0-17286 GCA_004026965.1 Petromus typicus
GGTTCAGGCTGGCCCTGAGCTCAGCCTCAAACTCACATCACAATCCTCCTGCCTCTGCCTCCCGAGTGCTGGGATTACAGGCATGAGCCACCACGCCCGGCACTGTGGTATGTGGTACTGGTTGCTGCTGGGTGTGGGTCACCACACCCAGTATTGTTATGTGGTTACCGGGGAATCGAACCCGGGTCCTTGCGCTTGCGAGACAGGCGCCAGAACCACTGAACTAACTCCCTGGCCCCAAAAGTGGGGTTTTTTTGAGATACAAATATAGGGATTTTCAACTTATTAGCATTTCATTTTTAGTTCTGCTCAAACAAAATTCTCAACTTGGCTGACTCATTTTAATATGGACAGAAGTTTCACTGCCAACATGAAAGAGATGTAGGTAGTAAGAATAGGCGGAAAGCATTGGATAATTGCCTTAGATAAGAGCCCTAGAACTTCATCACATTGAGCCCTCTTGGTTCTTCACAATGAAGTGGCACCTTAGGACAGAGTGATAACTCCTGCAAATACTCTGGCCTTCCTTTTACTCTACCAAGCTTACTTACACTGAGTATGGGGCAACACAGCTGTTTATGCTGCAAGTTTGAAGTGCTACTGCTTCAAAATTAAATGAGGAAATTATATTGGTTCAGAACTTTTGGAAATTATATTGGTTCAGAATTTCTTCCAAAAAGAAAAGAAAATTCTGTGTTCTCATTCCAAACTTTACAAAAGCAGACTGTCTTTCTGGAAGGCGTATGCAAATAAAATGGAAACTCCTATGGGTACGGGGAGAACTGAGATAATCATTTGCCCAAGAGGTGAAGAGACTTGCTGGTTAAATCGTTTAATGGACTTGAGGTAGTACAAGAACTGATCTATAGCTAATGGCTACTAGATTATCCCAGGGAGAGTAAAAGGGGCCACATAAGGACCCTTATTGGAACTGAAATAATGTTGGTTTTGGACCACTCAGAGGTGTCAGGTGAGTGAAGCTACATGCACAAATCTAACTGGATCCGAGCTGAGCCCCGTTATACACAGAGGACAGGGCGAGCCTTGGGAAGGTGTGAAATGGACAGAATAACATTAATTTGAGTAAAGTGTATCAGTTATCTATAGCTGCATAAGAAACAGTGCTCTTAAGTAAAATTTATAATCTTACAGTGTCTCTAGGTCAGGATTTCAAACACTGCTTCATGGAAAGATTTTGCCTGAAATCTTGAAAGTGACATCTCCTCAGTTTGACAGAAATCCTTCTCCCAGAGGGAAAGGAACAGAGGTCGGGTGGAGCTGGGAGGGGCAAGCAGGGAGCAAGGTGTGGGGAGGGCAAATGTATCCTTTACTGTCTTAGCTTCAGTGTCTGGTCCTGGGAATTAAAATAACAAAACACAGATTAATAAGATCAGAAAGTTTATTCTACATACACAGGAAAAGAAGTGGAAATTCCCACAGCTGAGAGCTTATATGTCATTTTAACAAAT
Source organism: Petromus typicus (assembly GCA_004026965.1). Classification (NCBI taxonomy): domain Eukaryota; kingdom Metazoa; phylum Chordata; class Mammalia; order Rodentia; family Petromuridae; genus Petromus; species Petromus typicus. The sequence goes on from PVIR01006559.1 coordinate 1,470, forward strand.
GTGACCAATTGTGGGAAATGAAAACAAAAGAAAGGAGAGCTGAAGTTCTACAGGTGGGAAACTGTGAGTAGGTCAATATGTGGGGAAAGTAATGAAGACGAGGTTTCGCAGGAGTTACGCCTGCAGACTCCTCTCAGTGGTAACTTCGAGACTCTTGGGACCAAGCTGCCTTCCCCTTCCTCGAATGGGAGTGGAGAGAAATGTGTTGCTCACCGGAGGGAAATGTGTGCAGAGAGCGTCCTACAAAGCGAGCTAAAAGCTACTTGTGTGATAATGTGAAAATTTTACCATATTGTGTAGTGTCCTTAAATTTGGGGGAAGATTTAAGTCATTTCTATTTTAGACCTTTTACAAGCATTATACCTCCTAAGAGAATTATTCCCTTTACCAATATGTAGTAACCTTCTTGCATTTCTAATTTTAATTTGGAGTCTGTTTTGTTGGATATGATTATGGCTGCTCCTGCTTATTTTCAGATTCCATTATCATTTTAGTATTATTTTCCATCCTTTCACTTTGATTTTGTATATAACTTCTCAGATCATGTTTTTCTTGTAGCCAACATAAATATGTATCTTTTTAAAATCCAATCTCCTAATCTGTATCTTCCACTTGGAAAATTAAGAGCTTTATACTAGAAATATTATTAAATAGAGTATTAATTCCTCTACCCCAAAATAAAAATGTGAACTAAACCTAGAGCTTACAATGAAGCTTCCATCTATCTCGAAGGTCTGAGTTTTGGTGTAAGAAAAGCAATTGGGGATTACCACTCTTGATTCAGCTCGGTTCTGTAATGTATCGAGCACTATTGGTCAGCATCGTGCTGGAAATTTCAGCACATCCTTCCATGCAGTTTCACATTGGTCCAGAAAGGTAGCCATTATGCCTCAGTCCCAATTTGAGTCACCAACTTAAACTGTTTTAGTCCAGATAAGGGTTTGTATTTATAGATGCAGTTGACCATGTCATAGGATTCAAGAGGGGCTCTAGAAAGAGAGTTTTTCTAAGAAGTTTGAGACAGGCCCAGGATTTAGCTCAGTGGTTCTGATACCTGCCTTACAAGTGTAAGGGCCCAGGTTTGATCCCCAGTAACAACATACAACAGTGCTGGGTGTGGTGACTCACACCCACCAGCAATCAGAACAACATACCACAGTGCCGGTGTAGTATCTCGCACCTATAATCCCAGCACTTGGAAGGCAGAGGGCAGGAAGATTGCTGTGAGTTCAAGGCTGAGCTCAGGGCTAGCCTGAACTATAAAAGCTAGACCTTGTCTCAAAAAAAAAAGTTTGAGGCAGGGTACAGGAATTTGTCATCATTAGCTCTCCCCTAAATTTTTATTCTTTCCTGAAAGTTTTCTGCATAGGAGGTACTGTGCTCACTATCATCTCTGGTCTTAGATACAGTGTTGCACATTTCCTGAGAAGGGTTTCTTTTATAGCTCCAACAGAGAAATCTTGGAAAAGAACTGGAACTAGTCCTGGGGGTAACCTAAGCGGGGCTCACTCTGGTGCCTGTTCACCCCTGTAGGACAGAAGGAGGGATTATTATAAGACATACAAACAGATATCAGTGGAGGTCCTAGCCTCTAAGCCTAGAAATCTCTCAGTATGTCCTGTATACAACTCTTTAACAGAGCTGGCCCAGAAAGGGGGAGCAAAGTTGTTGTGCTGTTAAGTGCCATGTCCTTGTGGATCACTCTTGGAAACAGCCAACTCTCATTCCACTGGCCTCTGACTGTGCTGTCCAAGTCACTGGTTTTCAGTGTTTGGTCTGAATTTTATATATATATATATATATATATATATATATATATATATATATATATCTGATAAAGTATAGCAGAGTAACCAAATATAAGATTAATATCTCAAAATTGACTGCATTCTTCTAACACAATAATGATAGAAGAGCAGTGTAGGAAACTCCGCACATAATTCCAGAGGAATCACTTTGTGCACATGAAACCTGAGAAACCTAACTAGAGACAGTTCAGCAGAGAAGAAACTTGATCCCTTTATCAATTCTTCCCAAATTAATGTAGACTTTATTTAATATTTTCAATCAGGAGCGCTGTATAATTTTGTGAAGCAGAGCAGGGGACTTAGAAAATAATTCAGTAATAAGTCTAGAAGGGCAAGTGAGCAAAACCATTCCAAATAATAAAATCAAACTGCTTCTCACATGGGCTCCATGGTGGGTAATAACAAGGATTATAGCAATTCGATGACGCCGAGGAGTGGCCCCTGACAGCCAACATCATATACCGTAGGGGAAGCACCATAAAGCAGCAGAATGGATTTGTTACCCCATAAGTAATGTTAGGAACGAATAGTATGGTATGACAATATTTTGAAGTGTTCAGAGGAAGCAAAGCATTTGGAGAAAAAGCAGCCAGCCCCAGGAAAAGCCTGGAGTTAGAACAAAGTGAGCTTGCAGAGGAACTCCAGGGTGAGTCAGAGCAGGATTTTTATAAGCGCTCTGAGGGATTCTGTGTATGCTGAGGTTGGAGAACCAGAGGGCGTGCTCCAGGCTGCACAGCTGTTCCCCTGAGCTGGGGACAGGTTCTGCAGCAGGCCTCTGGCCAAGACATCTCGTTTGGGGTGTGGGACGTGGCAGAAGGAAACCCAAGCAGCAGATATTTTTTAAAAGCTTCTCACCTGATTGCAATGGCTAGTGAAACCTGTGAACTTGTTGATATCCTTTCCTATAACTCTGTTAGATGTTTTACCATTGTAAAGTTTGAGAAGTAAATTAAAGAGTAGAATCCAAGTTTGTCTCCCCAACATATTCCATCTGTTTCTACTCTACTAATTTTCTAAATATACTATAAACAATTAAAAGTGCGGGCGAGTTGGAGGGCCTGTATCCGTGGCACTGGTCTGCAGGCTGTGGCCCTGGCCTCTTGTTAGTGTTGCCGACTCTGTATACCAGCCGCAGGTGCTGGTGAGAAAGTCAGGGGCAAGCTCAGGGCAGCAGGCTGTAGGCTGCTTCATGTCCAGCCTGACTTCTGATAACCGAAGATTCTCTTAAAGAGAATTTAAAAATTCCTGATACCCAGGCACATAGCTCCTCTGATAATCATACAACAAAATTTGAGAACCTCTGAGGCTTCAAAGAATTTCCCCTGTCTAAAAGAGGACGGTCTTTCTAAACTAAAAGTGAATTTAAAAAATGAAAAGATGTGTGTGTGTGTGTGTGTGTGTGTGTGTGTGTGTGTGTGTGTGTGTCTGTGCGGGTCTTTAAATGACAATAGCATAGGGGTTTAAAAATAAGGACTTTCAAGGTTCAAACATAAGTTTGTTTTAGCAGTGCTTAGAACAATTTTGGGCAATACTTGTATTTTATGTTTCTATTTAATAATCAATAGCTCTCAGTCTCGAGGAGACTTAAAAATCCCTATGACCGTAGTTGTATTTTTAGAATTTAATTATGAAAATATTATATGAAGATCAGAAAATAAGTTTAATATCTTAAATGAATATAAACTCTTCACTGTAGAACCTAAAAGAAGTAACACTGAAGAATAGTGACATACATAAACCATGACTTTTCCAGAAAATGTGTAGCATTTACATAATGTTGCTGTGAACCAAAGGTCTATACTCTGTTAACCAATAAGAGTTTTTGTATTTTTATTTTAAAATAGACAGTATATTTCTATAATGTAACACCTTAAATTTATAAAATCCTTTGAGAAGGTTTAGGATCCACTAATAAACTACACTATGATCAACACAATCCATTCCGATTCTTTACAAATTAACCATTCACCTAAAATATCAGTAGTATTCTTAGTAATCATATTAGATTTCTTTTTTTTTTTTTTTTGAGACAGGGTCCCACTTTGTAGTTCAGACTGGCCCTGAACTTGCTATGTAGCTCAGGCTAGCCTCAAACTTAGCAATCATCCTGCCTCTGCCTCCTGATTGCTGGGATTACAGGAGTGAGTCACCATACCCGGCATTGTGGTATTGTGGTTACTGGGGATTGAACTTGAGACCTTGCGCTTGCCAGGCAGAGTCTGGAACACAGAGCTAAATCCCTGGCCCCCACATTAGAGTTATTATTTCACATTTTTCAGTTATACTAGAAAATAAAATACAATAAACATTAAAGAAATATTTCTTTAATTATGACTAATCTTTCCAAATATATTTTATATTTGCTCAATTTTAGGTCAAATATCACAGCATTTATCTTTCCTTCTTTTTCTTCCTGTTCTGTATCTCCCTTCCTGCCTTCCCTCCCTCCTTCCTTCTTTCTTTCTTTTTTTATAAAGTATAAATTCTTGAGCTAGTTTTGTTGGTGCATACCAATACTTGGGAGGCTAAAACAGGAAGATCACTGGAAGTTCCAGGCCAACCTGGGGTACATAGTAAATTCAAAACCAACCTGAACTATTAATGAACTATAAAATGAGATCTTGTCTCAAAAAACCAAAAACCAAACAAAATTAAATTTCTTAAAAACTACTTAAGTTTAGACTTAAAACTTAAGTTGACTGTTTTTCTAATGAAATAATTTGCATCAAATTTAACTTAAAAATTCAAGTTTAATTGAAGTTTAAATTCAAGTTCAATAATATTTATCTAATGACGTAAACTTTTATGCAACACAGGTTTTCTGTCACTTTGCTGAGCAGTTCCTGAACTAATTATGCCTGACACTAAACAAATGTAACTGTTGTTTTTACTGAGGTTTGTTGAAATGTGGAGTGAATTTCCCTAAATACCTAATTGTTTCTACTTTAGGTAATGTGCAGGTATGCTATGAGTATACTTGGTCTCAAACTAACCCAAAAGCTAAATAAAAAACTTGGCCTGGATTCTGCCTGAGAAATGGCAAAAGAAAATACCTGTTGTCTCATAGTGTGGACCTTTCTTTGTAGGCAGTCTCTGGGTGACAGGGTCCGTGCTGCTGATACAAGGTCTGGCTATCACTGGTTTTTGTCCATGGACTATCTGAATCTTTAATGATACTTGAGAAAGGAGATGTGGGAATATCAGGGTAGGAAGTACATCTTTACCGGAGCAGAGACACCGGCCCAGGCTGGCAGGGAGTAGGGTGACAGCTGATGCTCCTGTCTGGCTGCCTTTATCCTTAAAAGCTCAGGTTAAAGACCAACCTCCATGACGATCTCCTCATCCTCCAGCACTTGCCGTATTATTACAAACATCTATTTATTACAGCACTTTGGACATTTCCTTGCCATTATTTGTTTGTACATCCATTTCACTCACCAGACAGTGAACATCTCAGAACAGGGACTTCTATCCTTGGACTTAAGAAATGTCCCATAATTATAGTGAAAATCAGTCACATACATAACACTGCAATCAGCATGAAGAAGAGAACATGCGCAATCGTGCTGCTGCCTGCCTGTACCGGGCCACGTTCTCAATTGCAGCCTTCCCCACTCTTTTCTGTGTCTCCTGAAATTAGCAATACAGATACTTATAATTTTTGGAACATACCTTATTATTTCATGGATCTGTCTGCCTTTAAATGTTCACACTTTCATAACATCCATTTTGGAGAAGGAGGGTGCTCACAAAACCCTACTGATTTTTAAGTGTCACTTCATGCATTCTCTGCTCCAAGAAAATCTGACAGCATTCTCCACACTTCCTCCCCTCAAAGTTGAGCTGGATGTCCCCCCTTTGGGGTCCAGATGAACCCTTTCTTATAGTGATTGGCCAGTTTGACCCACACTCTCCATTTCTTCTAGAAAAAATAAGGATTAATATCCACATAAAACCGTATGTTCAATAGTCAAATGCACTAAGCCATCCGCACGCTTCTGTGCCTGAGCTGGAGTTTGCTGAAATCCACTGTTTGTTCTCCAGCCTGTATGTCAGTTTCTTGTTAGTGTTATTACTATCTTGATTAGGTGTGACTTCCATGAGTAACATGAGTATAAAAAGAACTACTTTCTTTAAAAGCAGAGAGATACTTTGAAAAGATAAGCTGCTAAAAACTGCACTATTGGCTCAGCTAGAGGCAAGACAAGACAGTTGATTCTCAGGTTGTTTCTTAAGTCCCAGTAATTACTAACTCAATTAAAAAAAAACAAAAAACCTGAATTGGAAATTCAGATTGCAGATATACAGTGAAAGTGGTTTGTGGAATTCCCATCAGTAGACCCACAACATGATAGCAGCCCTCAGTCTCATATCAAAATCTTAAATGGATGCATTTTAAGTAAAAATAAAGTATCAAAAGGCATACATGAATCATTTTTACCTGACTCAGTCATGTACTACATTGAAATGATGGGGCAGAGTTTGTTGCCTTCAGTGACTGAGTTTCTTGAAGCTAGGGACCATGTCTTGCTTGTCTCAGTCAGGCATGTTCCTGGGAAGAGTGTTTGGATCCTAGAGAACTTTAAAAAGTGCTTCTTTACTCAAAGGAATGCTGTGCCATTTTTGTGTAAGGTGTTGTCTCTTCTGGCCTTTTTGCATTTCAGCCACTAGGGGACAATGTAGTTGCATTCTTTTGTATGATGATCAGGAGTGGTGTCTCCTTGCTGTGGTCACTAAAAAGTCAAGAAACCCCCCAAAAGGCATGGGGGTGGGGGCTGTGACCTAAATCTCACCAATAATGGTATTCTTTGTATATGGTTTCCCTATTTAGTTTTCTAAACAATAAAAGGATCAACTAGTGAGCACCACTGTACTAAGTTATTCAAGCCAAACCAGTTTCTGAAAAAAAAAAAATAGGGGGTAACCTAACCCTCGTGTGAATGTTATAACATCAAGGATTACAAATCAGTGCAACGTAGTCCATAATGTTCAACAGGGGTGTCTGGGAAGTGCACTGGCCAAAATTATGGAGAACGTGTGGGTTTGAATGGACAAATCCCAACTCTTCCTCTTCCTCATGGCTCCCACGGGGCAGAATCATAGACTCATAGAGTAAGCTTCTAGCGGCTCAGATCTGATCCTGGTCAAATTGCCTCCCTTCCCTGAGTACGTTCTACTTTGCTAATATATAAGATACACGGATATGGAAACTGGGCAAATGATCTCAAACAGTCCTATCCCACGACTAAACAATCATGTATTTCTTTTCCAGGAAGTAGCTTTTAGGGATAGACTCAACTTCCTTCTATTTCAAGAACACAGTTTTGTTCTGTTTTTGGTTTTTTTCAGACACAGTATGAAGAAAATACATCATGCAAACTAAATAATTTCTCAACACTTAATTTACTTTCTTTTAGGACAGGAGTTGGCAAGGCCTGAGATGTGATTGGACTAATATACAAGATCTTTTCCAGTGAAAAGAACAGAATGTTGCCCTTTACACTACACACAAATTCAGAATGTACTAGTGTGTGTGTAGAACAGAAAGGCAGTATTTGCTCCCTAGCTACTTACATATGAAAAGAGCAATTGCAGTTTGTTCAAAATGGGTCCATAAAGAGGCTGACCTCCCAGGACTGCAGACACACAGGCTGCCTTTTAAGGTTTTTGCTCCTAATTTATTTTTCTTTCCCACCTTCCCATGGAGAAGCCTATGAATGCTCAGATCTTCAGAGGTCCGCATGGAAAACTGGCGGCCTTCCAGAAATACAATTAGGCATGAAAGAAAAATCCCATCCTCCTCATCCTTAGAATATGAGTTCTCCGGAGGCCCTTTCACGATAGGAGACCAGAGTTGAAATAATTGTGGCTCTTGAGTGTCTTCTCGGGTTTTGTGCGGTTACTGATTTGTCTGCGGCGGGGAATTAAGGCACAAATGATGTGAAGTCCAGTGGCCGTCCCCAGGATGTTGTGACTTCTGGAGAGGTGCCTCGGACTAGGGAACCCTTGGACCACAGCCTCCTTCACCGGCGCCCACCTTTTGGATCTGCACAGGAGCCGTTCTACTTGACAAAAGTGAGTTTGGGGTCAGATTGACCGATGTCTGAGCTGCCACTGGCTAATGCTGGAGGCTGGCCCTGCTCTCTTGACCCGAGGAGGAGGTGGAATGCCTCTCCTGGTCACCAGAGCCGTGGGGAGATTGTCGTCAGCTGAAACCCAGTGGGCGCGTGTAACCCCTTGGGCGCGGTGCCCGGTGCCCGGTGCCCGGTGCAGAGTGCGCGGAAAGCCAGGCGCTCCGCGTTTTCCTTATCTCAGCGCGGGCTGATGCTGGGGGACAAAGTCTGCGCCGAGGAGGCCTCGCAGCCCGCTCGGAATCTCCTCGCTGGCACAGGATCTGGGAGAGTTGGAACCTCTACTGCCTTAAATGAAAGCTAGACTCTGCCTAGAGCGGGCCAGGGGCAGGAAGGACAGAGGGCGAAGTCAGAGCAGAGGAAGGACCCAGGAAACGTGGAGCATCGGTCTAAGCCCCGGGCCCAGGGGAGACAGCCGAGCTTCGCGCCCCGAGGCTGGCGGCTCCGGGCTCCCCGCCAGACGAGCCCCGGGCCCCGGGCCCCAGAGGCCGAGGCGGCGGCGGGAGGTCGGGGTGCTGTGGGGCCGCCGGGTGGGGAGGCCGAGTCTGGCCGCGCGGTCTGCGGTCTGGCCGGGTCCCGGCTGGGCGCTGCCGGCGGGGCCGACGGGGCGGAGAGGAGCGCGGAGGAGGAGGCGGAGGAGGGGAAAGGGGCCGGTCCAGGGAAGTGCGACGTGTCTGCGGAGCCTTTTTATACCTCCTTCCCGGGAGCGGCACGCCGTCCCGCCGCCGTGGCCGTCCCGCGACCTTCCTCTCCGCCCGCCGGGAGTCGCGCTCGGCCCTGCGCGCGCCAGCAGCATGTCGGGGGTCAAGAAGCAGAAGACGGTAGGCTCCGGCGCCCGTGCTCCGCCGCCTGCCGCTGCGCCCGCCCGGGCCCCCGCGAGCCGGGCAGCGGGCAGCGGGCAGTGGGCAGCGGGCAGCGGGCGCCGGGCTCGGGCCGAGAGGGGCGGGCGCCGGGCGGCGCGGCCAGCCTCGTCCGCGCGTCCCGGAGTCACGGCCGGAGGGCGCCCGGCTGCGACGTGGGGCCGCGCGGGAGCGGGGACGGGACGCGGCGGGACCCGGGCGCCCTCGCTGCTCCCGACGCCCAGCCGAGCGCAGTGGGCGCGGGTCGAGGCCGCGGCTCGCAGCTCTGACCCGGGCGCTCGGCAGCCGCGGGCGCCGGGGATCTGACCCGGGAACCTCCTCGGAGGATATTTCAGGGACGAATTTTCACGGCAGAAGCTAAGTGAAGGGAAGCGCACTTCCCCGCCGCAGGGCTCAGCCTTGCGATCCCACTCTTCATTGGCATCAGGTGGCGCCTCGAACTCGGTGTGGAGAGCGGTTTGGTGAAGGAAGATGAAGGGACCGTTTCCTTCAGTGTGGATCCGAGCTATCCACTTTTCATGTAAAGTAGGAGAGTATATCAGAAAGCTCCTTTCCCGTAGAGCTACACCAGTTCTTTAAAATGTTGCGTCCTTTTAAAAAAAAAATGGCAGCAGTTGTGTTAGTTTTACTTCAGTTTAAAGGCAGGGGGAGCAACCGCTGTAATTAGAGACTCTGAGCTCTGGGAAGAGTCCTGCAGATGGCATGGATCACCCAGAGGTGGTCTCCAAGTGGTGATCAAAATCCTATCACGTAGTCTAGCTGCCGAACGCTGATGTTTACCCCTCGCACTGCAAACCTTACGTGGCTGTGGTGGTTTCGAAAAGGGAAATTCTCTCAAATAGACATTTGGCACATAGTAGGTGCTCAACAAATGTTTATCTAATATTGTTATATAATGCTTATTATTGATATGTCTTTGAGAGGTACAGCAGCATCTGTACTGGGGTAGCGAAGGTGGTAAAACCCAGAAAGGTAGGCAAGAGAGTCGAGGGACCGTGAATGATGTGTGTGCGTGCCCGTGTGTGCTAGGAGTGTGGCTTGAAGAGCAAAGGAAAGCAGCGGGGACTCTGTGGCCTCAGGGGACCAAACGGAACCACTAGGAAGATCCAGAAGGAAAGTAGCGTTAGTTTAGCATAGGACATTACGGATCTGGCTGCTTCTTACAGGGCCGATGTTAAAGTGGAGCATTTCTCAGCAATACATTTGTAAAATATTAAGTGAAGATCCTATTTTATTTGTATTTTCACTTGTATTCCTATTTCATTTTATTAGTTTTTGTAGGATCCTAAACGGTGTCTTCTACATACCAAACTTCTATAGTGGTCATTTTTTATGAGTGAAGCTGTATTCTCACCTCCCTCCTTGAATCAACAATTCCTGCTAGGCCCAGAGTGGTGTTGCACCTATAACCTGCAGTTGGAGGCTGAGGCAAGAGGATTGCTGCAAATTCGAGGCCAGCCTGGACAACAGTGACTTCCAGGTTACCCTAAACTACACAGCCAGACCCTGCCTCAAAATATCCACCCCCCCAAAAAATAATCCCTTAAGGTTCTGATGAGGACTTTGTCAAACATTAGTCAGAAAGGGATAAACGGTCTCTTCATACTTGCCATTAGTAGGAGCTTGAGGGAGTGCAAGATTGAGGACAGGGACTTTTACAGATCCGTTGTGAGGACTCTACATAGTCATGAGTAAGAATTTGAGGGCCCATATTTGAATTTTGTATGCGCACATTTTGAACATGCTGAAGGAGAAGTCTGTATAGAATTAACTGGACATCAGGAACAGTTGATCGAAAAGGACTTCAGAAATTTTATTTAGCCTAACAGGTCTCTGAACAGTGAATCGTTCACTGTGAATCGTTATTGTGATTCCCTGGTTGAGAGACACAGACTGATAACTAGGCCCCACTTGAATAATTAGTGCGGCCACACCACCCTGCGCATGCCTGACCTCATCTCTTAGTACAGACGGATTAGCAAGCTTTCGTCACTAATCAGACATCTCTCCAAGGCTTCTTTCTAGATGAATACGGCCCCTCATTTCCAACCATTCTAGGAAGAGAAAATAATTTCGGGTTAAATCAGTATCAGATGATTTTCTAACTTGAAACAAATGAAATGTGCTCTTTATAAAGAGAATCCATTTCTTCTGTGCTAGACGTCCTTGCCGTGGAAACCCAAGGAAGGCCCCCTCAGTCACATCCCTCCCTCCCACCCTGACTTACCTCCAGTGCCAGCCCCTAGATACCCACAACAGATGACATGCGCTGCTGCAGAGACCCGGGGAGAAGTGAAGGCCGGGCTCTGGCCTTTCTTCTTGCAGCATTTCCTGAAGTCACACTTTTCAAGGCCCACAGATATGATGTTCGGGACGCAGCCAACCAAAAACTTACATCATTCTAGCGGCCCAAACAAGTCTATGTTTGGAAGGAATAAAATGTTTTAAAAGCTTTTATCTGCTTTTTCCTTATTTTCAAAATTCTGTATGATACTACATTATTTTTACAAAGTAGCTACTTTTAAAACTATTTAGAGATACTGACAGAGGTATACATGGATTTTTCATGAGAAGCTCCTGGGAAAGGGAGAAACCAGTACATCCTAATGCCATGTAGTCCAAATACTGGCTTCTGTCTCATCCCTTCAAAACCCCATCTCAGAAAACCAAGCCTGGGTTGAGGATGCAGCTTCCTGATGGGACACTTCCCCCAGGGCTGAGCCCCTGGCCTGGTCTCAGCACCACCAACAGTGGTGGGGGAGAAGCCAGGGAGAGAGCACAACGTCCAGCACCAGAGCTCTGTAACCTCTGTGCTGACCTGTACCCTCCCTGGCCTCTTGTTTCCTCATCTGTAAAATGGAATAATAACAGCCTTCGTTATATAATGTCACACTCTACTCTTGTGGTCTGATGTACCTTAGAAAAAAGCACGATTCATATGGTTCAGCAGTTTTGGTAAATGACACCTGCAGGATATTTAATAAGGGAAAACGTGTGGAGGTGGAAATACAACAGTTGAAATCCTGATTGAGAAACCCTGGATAGAAGACAAAAGGATTGATAATTAGTGCAAAAGCAACTAAGTAAGCTAAATATTGAATCGGTAAATTCTTGCCAACAGTTTTGATTAAGAAAGGCAGTCTGTGTGGAAGTAAATATTGATCTAACTTTTCTCCACCCTTCCTCTGCCTTGTTTCCAGAGCTACCATAAAAATCAGTGCTTCTTAATTTGTGCTATTATTCCCAATAATAGGCAGGACTGTTTGGATTTTAGTCCAAACATTTAAGATAAGCGTAGTTAGGTGGTGGTGGTACGTGGCTGCTGGACGGCTAACCCGGAGTTGGGGTGGGAGTCACAAGTTTGAGCCCAACCTGCACCGCTTTGCCTACCGAGACCTTGGGCCAAAATGAAAAAGAAAAAAGGCCCTGGGGTGCAGCTCGGTACAAGGGCGATGGGTTCAATCTCCAGTATCACAACAATAAATATAAACACATAAGTGTAGTGAATATTGAGCTTTGTGTCTCTTTGAGATAGCTGTTTGTGTCTCATCAGTTTTCTGTTTATACACAGGGCTCTGGGTTAGGCTTAACCCAGTCAGGAAACCTTTAGGAAATGAGAATCTGAGAAGGAATCAATAACATACCTCATGTAAGGACCCCAGTCACGTTCCTGCTACTAGATACTAAGTGAGGAATTTGTAATGTACGTATGAGCAGTATCATATGTACATTACACTCTTCAGAGCAAAGAAATGGTCAAAATTCCAATTCGATGACTTTGCTCTTATTTGTGTAACTCTCACATTCAGTACTGTCATGTGTAACAGAACATAGAACTGCAGAATTATGAAACTTTATAAACCAGGTGTACTGTACCAAAAAAGACATTGTGGTTCTCTAATAAGATATACAAAACTGTACAAAAAAGAGACGGGTCCTAATTCCAAACGCTGCACCCCAGTGGTAAGTCTGAACAGTCACTAAACAGGGAGGTTGTAAAACGAACAATGTCTGTAACATCAATCACAGTTCTAAAAGAGGACTGTTTTTTAAAAATTCTATCATTAAGCAGCAGTGGGCATTTCTTAGTCTTTGTGTTCGGAAGCATTAGGAACGCGCAGAAGGTAAAGATAAGTCAACATAAATATAATGGTAGCTCAGCTGGCCTCTAGACTATTGTTTCACATCACAGCTGAAACAGCACCTGACATAAAATGTGGCACAGAATATGTACTCAATAAATATTTGTTGAATAAATAAATGAATTACCCCAGAATTCATTACAGCGTGAATTTGTTTTCAGGCTTTATATTTTATTAGCCCTCCCCCACTTCTGTCTTTTTTTTTTTTTTTTTTTTTTTTTTGAGACAGGGTCTTGCCTTGTAGTTCAGGCTGGCCCTGATCTCAGCCTTAAACTCACATCATAGCAATACTCCTGCCTCTGCCTCCCGAGTGCTGGGATTCCAGGCGTGAGCCACCATGTCCGGCACTGTGGTGTGTGGTACTGGTTGCTGCTGGGCGTGAGTGTCCACACTCAGTATGGTATGTGGTTATTGGGGATCAAACCCGGGTCCTTGCGCATGCAAGACAGTCACTGGAACTACTGAGCTAAATCCCCGGCCCCCCCTTCTGTCTGTTCTTGCCTGTGTTATACTTGACTAGGGATGAAAAGTTCCTTTCAGGGATTCTTTGAGGCTTAGGATGATAGTCATTTTTGGGGTATTCGCTTTTGTTTCTTCCATGTCTCAGCCTGGGACAACCTGAACTTTAAACTTGTACTTTTTGTAGGCCACCCAGATGGTCTGAATTTGGGTTGCCACTGTGCACAGAAAATCTAGCTTGTGAGTTACTTGGAAGCCCCACCCCACCTGGCATGCACTTACATGTGTCTCAGAGTGAGGAGCAGACTATTCTGCTTCACCCTTATTTTTAGAGTGTGTCTCTAAAGAGCCCAACTTCCTGTGAGGAATTCCTTTAAAATGTCCCTGCTGGTGTGAGGGCTGCTCCATTTCCACCAGCGAGGATGCCTATGTCCGCTCAAATATGCTCCAGTCTGCAACTATGGCCCCAAAGATAATGTTGTCTATCTACTTTCTTACTTCTCTGAAATTCTGCTTTCCCCCCACAATTTGACCTAGCAGTTTCTAATTCATGAGCTATTTGCTGATTTAAGTTACATTATTGTATATAATAACCAGTATTTTTAGTTATTTTTCAGTGGAAGGAAGGGTCTGAATGACCTAACCCATGACTGCCAGAAACACAGACCTGTGCCTCTTCAAAACTCTTTGTGTCATTAATGTTTGTTGTTACACCTGTACCTGATCAACCTCTGTCGTTTTCACAGAGGGAATACTGAGCAAGTGGACATGAATCAAGCGGTTAGAAACACGTAATTCAATCTGTTTGCTCTTGGAAAGTGCCACAGTCTGGAGTCGGGAGGGCTCTCCGCTTGTCTTGATGGCCTTTGCTTGTGTGGATATCCTGAGACGCACGCATTGTCCTCTCTGGGCCTCTGTGTTGGTCTGTTCAAGCGCATCGTGGCTGAAACGCCTTCTCTGTTTCAACAATTCCACATGCTGCTCTGGTGCTCGCTTGGGTACCCTGAGGTCACTGTGTTGGTCCCAGACTGAGACTTGGTAAGCTAGTTAAGGTTCTTGGTATTTCTCTGCCGCTCCTAGGAGTGTGGGAACCAGCGCCTGCTTCCGTGTGACCGGGTGGGACTCCGAGGAATTCTGGAGACTGCCGAAGTGCACCTGGGCCTCTTTCTCTGCTGTCACAAACACATCCTGCTTTAACAGCCCCGAAGTTACTTGTTTCTCTCCCAAGCCCAGCGCAGGACAGGACAGCTTTCCCTCTCTCCAGCTCACTCTGGCTTCTCAGTTCACTTTGCTTCTTCTCTGATAAAGAAGAAGTAAAGTTCTCCTGGAAAGTTAATCTGCTAATCATAAGCCTTGGATTGGCTTCTTTCTTTTCCCTGCTTTTTGTTCATCAAAATAATTTTCAATTTAGAATAAATTGATGCACAAGATTAAAATTTTTTTTCACTCTGTAGAAGTGTAACAAATTAAAAGTTAAAATGTAACTTGGTCTCTGATTATACCAGTACGTATGGTTCTCATCATTTAGCTGGTGTGATTCTCTTAAAGCATTATCAGGCCTTCTGCATCTTAAAGTTATTCTAGAATTACAGTTGGTATTTTGCCATAACTGGTGCTGTGGAAGCACAACTAAATATCAGTACTACGGACTTAATCTACAGAGTATCAGGGGCTCAGTCAGGGTAGTAACTTTCAGCAGTAAAAGTATACAGCCTGTGGTCTGCTGTGTGTCTTGCCCCAAGGGTTGCACTTGGGCCTTGCGCCTGCCGGCAGATGCTGTACCGCGGAGCTGTACCCCAGTCCCTGTGCTATGTTATAAAGCTTTTCTAGAACAGTTACATAAATGTGTTGTGTCAAATGCTGTGTCACTACCCGCACTCACTTCTCTGCCAGAGAAATATTGCCTTTAAATAACTTAGTAATATCTTCTTTACATGTTTTACTATAAAAATAATGATTTTGAGCCACAAAACATCTACATCCAGTCTAACAAGACTATAAGTAATTTGTATTTGACTTATGCCTTGCAAATGCTTTAAAAATCATTTTCAGACGACTTACTGCAGTCAGATCTAAGGTTTTGTCTTCACCTGCCTCCTTCATGTACATTTTTGCTCAGTTAATTTTTTGAATAGTTCATACCCTTCCTAACTTGTAGCAAACTGGCATCTTAACACATTAATCATGACTTTTGTCTCCAGTTTTATCTAATGTTAAAAACCTGAATTAACTTTTTGGTTCCTTGTTATTGAACCCATTGTGTGGGTTGTTTTTCTTGTTTTTGGGGTTTTGTTTTTGTATACTTGTTCGACTGTTATCATTCCTGAGAGCCTCAAAAATTTTTTTCATTATAGTTCCTGTCAAAATCTTCATTCATGTGGGGCCGGGGGGTTAGCTCAGTGGTTCCGGCGCCTGTC
>PVIR01006559.1:17386-47154 GCA_004026965.1 Petromus typicus
AAAAAAAAAAAAAAAAAAAAAAAAAAAAAAACTTCATTCATGTCACTGAGAAAATATTTATTAAATGACCAAACCAGGAACTCTGTTAGAACTGACTGTAGCTACTGAAGCCTTATACTATTCTTTACCTGACGGCTTTGGTTCATTCAAGTTAAATCTGTCCCTAAACTCAGCATTTAGCTTCCCCAAACAAAGTGTCCTATCCACACACTTTATATTTTATAAACTTTCTGAAATCTAACTCTTGTAGTGACCTTGAACCAAAAGTAGTATTTTCAACTGGCTTTTCTTACATATTATATCATTCATCCCCCTACCAACTTTAACTGTTAAAAATTATTTACTTCTTATTCAGAATGCCCTCACTGTAAATGTGTGCAGGTATATTTAAAGAATCCTCGCTTCTCATTTCTGGAGGAAAATGTAGAGCCATCTCTGCAGGCCCTTCACATGGCCTGCCATGGTGTCGTGGCTCTGTCAGGCTCGGGCCGTCTTCCTGGCCCGCTGGTTGGTGACACAGCACTAGCTGGTACTCTGGTCCCCTCTGTTGCACACCTAGCATTTCCTCCGCTGTATTCCCTAGGAAATTTTCTATAAATAAGACAAACACTCCCTCCCAGACAGTTTATCAGTGAATCACATTACATCCTGACTTATTAGCACTTAGTTCTGACCTTATGAAAATAGAAATAAAGACCAAAAAAGAGTATACATGAAAGATGTTAACTGTGCAGTTTCAAAATATGTTTTGTTCAACAGGCCTATTTCCCTTCAGAAAATTCAAACCATTTCAGTTCTTAAACCTTCTCATTCAGAGAGAGAGAGAACAGTGATTACATAGTGTACAATGCAGATAAAACCATATTAGGCTATGTGCAATCGCACTGCTGCCTGTAATTCTGGCACTTGGGAGGCTGAGACAGGAGGATTGCTGCAGTTTCAAAGTCAGCCTGGGTTACATAGTGAGTTCAAAGCCAATCTGAACTGCTTAGCGAGACCCTGTCTCAGAAACCAAAACCAAAAAATATTAGGTAGAAATCTGAACTATGTTCAGTCACTGAACAGAGTTCAGTTTTACCCCAAATCCATGTTTCTCTTTCCTGAGTCTGTGAAGCATCACAAAGTGGGCCACAGTAACCTGCGAGGTAAATGGGCCTAATTGGCTGAGTCCTCCTGGAAGATCTTTTCCTCAGTCTTTTTTTTTTTTTTTTTAATCTTTATTGGTACATTACATATATGCATCATGATTGCACTCCAAAATGGGGATTTGTACCAGTATAAGGCAAAACTTAATTTTCATTTTTTCCCATAGCCCTACCCACTTTAGCGCCCCCCCATATACATAAAATTTGTTTCCTTACTTTTTTGTTATAATCTCATTATTTTTCCTGTTTTCCTCAGTCTTAGGGAGTCGTTTCAACTCTCGGCCCAGTGGGACACCATTCTGACAATGTTTTGAGTAGTTACTAAAGCGAGAGCGTGTTTTGCACTCATCCCTTGGGTTTCAGTCAACCTTGGGATTTTGCATATCTTACTGGAGTCTCACTCTATTGAGCATGTCCTGTTAGAAAATTCCCCTCCAGCGTCATCTGCTTATTATCAGCATCTACTAAACACTTAACAGTTGGGCAACACGTCCAAAGAGTAACTTGGTGCGTTAATTCATCTAGTCCTCACAGTCTCATGAAGCAAGTTTGGGAAGAGAACCCATTTAACTCAAATGAGTCTTTAGAGATTTACCCAGAGGAGAAGCTGAAGTCTTTGCTGCTCCTCTGTGGTTAAGAGCTTGTTTATTTCATAGAGAGAATGAGGCGTAAAGCCAAGCAGCGAACACAGCTGGATTAGGATCTCATAATGTATCACTGCTTCATTTGTACCATATTTTGGCAGCTGTTTACTGCTAATATCTCAAGGTAATAACGAATTCAATTTAGAGACACTCCTCAGCAGATTTAGAAAAAAAAATGATGAACATAAATTGGCAAATGCACGTTAGCCCCATCATCACATACGTTTTTTCTTGTGGTGACATCAGGTAAATAACTGAAAATATGTTTCTTTTATTCCTGGACTCAATGAGTAAGAAGGATGATTTTATGGCTTGGCCTTGCCAGCTCACCAGTGTTCCGTAGACATGAACAAAATGGTTTGTTTCTGTCAGGCTGCTAATATTTGAGCCCATTCATGACTGTGATTTATAGATGATAAAAAGAAACAAGGTCACCAATGAATTTTTTACATCATAAGAATTTGATCCAGCAGGAGTTCAAGGCTTAAGGATTTTGGCAACCAGATACTGCTTAAATTTCCTTGGCAGTCACTGAGGAGTGCTTAGAAACCATGAGGGACCTCCCATGATATTAGGAAGAAAAACTGAAAGGATTGTTTTCTTGGGTCATAAATCTGGGAGTTCAACTAGTTTGGCCCCTCAGTGATAGGTATGAAGAAGGTGGGGTTCCCATTCTTGGGGGACTGTGATCTGTGCTGAAGAGGGCCATGGTGGCTGGGTGGATGGCAAGGAATAAAGCTGGAGTCATACTGGAGAGAGTTTATATCATTTCAGTGAAAAAAGGAGTGGTTATTGCACAGAAATGGAGCCGAACAATCTGTTTTCACAGTGAGATACAAAATTTGGTCCGAAGATGTTAACTCTGCATAGTTAGCTACAGTTAGCAAGTGGAAAAATGTGGGTCATCAAAAATAACTGGCTTGTTCCACTTTATTTTCAGAGTTGAAGCTGTACTTGACAAAGCCTGATAAGCACCACATTGCGTTATTAATTCTTATCGACATAATAAACTCCCTTGGGATGGTATATTCGTGTGAGTTCTCCAAATGAGGGAGAGGAATAAGCTTTTACCCAGGGACGTTCTACATGGTACCCGCTCCACAGTAACCTGTGAGGCAATTGGTGTTCATGTCCCTTTGACTTTAGGATGCTGGAGGATGGAAGTGGTATAACTATAATCCAAGTGCCATGCTTCCAGCCTGCTCCCCTTACTATAACAGATGTAATGGAGACTATATAACCGCGAGGATAAAGGAGACTATTTTGATTCTTTAAACATGTATGTTAATTTTGTCTTTATTAATGTAGATTATGCAGTGAAGAATCTAAAAATCTGAAAGTGTTTTTTTTCAGAACCTTTTTGGAATGTTGTATAAACTTTAGGGGAGGTGAATTTTAGCAAATACTGTCCAAAGGCAAAAACGTTAGCTTGGAGTGAGGCTGTGCAGCCAGTTTTCAGAACAGTAGTCCTTGGAACCGAACCCAGTATTTCACCTTAGTAATACAAGGCTTCAGTGTTCCAGCGAGTGAATGTGTGCACTCAAGAAGAAGTGTGCTTCGAAGTAATTGCAGTGACTTACATGTAATTCTAGATCTTGGCTTGTTCACTTATGTGAGTGGCGCACAGTTGAGCATTCATGAGCTACACGTTCCCAAAGCTCCACTAGCCGTGGGCCTATTCTCAGATGTCCTAGAGGTTTTGCTGGTATTTCCACAGCTCAGCACAGAATTTTAATCTTTCATGGTTTAAGGCGCCTGTGTCTTAAACACAGCCTCATTAGCAGAACCAATTACAAAAGAATAGTTAGAAACAGAGGTAGCAGAGTCGGGCGGGTGATAGAACACCAACAAACGTGTCAACAAGGCATGGACTCGGGTTGAATACTATAATTGTGTGCAGCATCCTCTGAGTACAGTTATGTATTTCAGGAGACTCAATTTGAGGTGTGCTGTGTTTCCAGGAGGGTACTATACTCATCAGGTTGTATTATATTCATCAGGCCTTCTTTATTAATTATCCTAGCAGTTCTCCATAATGAGTAACATAAGGCTTACAAATCACAGACAAGGACACTGGACTAAGTGGTGATTCGAATTCCCCGAGGTTTCCTTGAAGGTTAAAGGAATTAAAATCTAAATCAGAGAGACTCCCCACATTTACCAAGTGCAGTGGCCTTGTTGTGTTTGCTCTCAGAACAGACAGTTTCTCAGTGCTATCTAAATGACATTGAAGCCTTTCTTATTGGGATTGCACCAAATTGTGGGTTGTGAAACATGATATGGCTTTTTTTCCACTGGGGGATCTAGAGCTGTAAATGTTGCAGTACATGAGTTAAATGATTCCAGTGATGAACAATCCCCTCCAGTACTGAGGCCTGAATCCTGGGCCTTTGCACTGAGCTATCTCCCCAGGCATTTTCTAGGCTGAATTTGAATTCCCTCCTCCCTCAACCCCCTGTAGTGCTTGGATTACAGGCACTGGCTAACAAATGATCCTTCAATATAGAAAGTTATATATTCAAGTTTTTTTAATCCTTTTTTGTTTTTTGAAACAAGGTCTTGCTTTGTAGTTCAGGCTGGCCCTGAACTCACTGTGTAGCCCAGGTGAGCCTGGAACTCACAGCAGTCCTCCTGCCTCTGTCTCCCGAGTACTAGGATTACAGGCATGAGCCACCACACCCAACATTATTGTATGTGGTTACCGGGATTGAACTCGGGACCTTGCACTTGCAAGGCAGATGCTGGAACCACTGAGCTAAATCTGCGGCCCCTTTAACCCTTTTCTTACGCATGTATGTTTACATTGATGAGGACAGTTGGAATTAAATCATTTTTTTGCTGCAAATTCGTCCTGGATTAATCCTCATTTCCATGGAATGGAAAGTTTCTATAGCGTGTTTTTGTCTGCATATCATTGTGGTTGTCTTTATGTCTCATTGTGGATAAAGTGTAGAAATGGTCACTACCTTTTAAACATCTATATAGACAGAGGCTTGTGGAAAGAAAAGGGTCCCAGGGTCCAAGAGATGTCAGGGGACCTTGATCCTAGAGACCCACAGTTAGTGAGTCTCTTTCTGTGGCTCAGATGTAGTCAACTGCTTATTTTGGTAAACATGTAAGCTAAAAGTCGTTTTTACAATTGTAAAAGATTGTGGGGTGGGGGGATCAAGGAATTCTATTTCACGACATGTGAAAAGGATAAGAAATTCAGATTTCAGTGTCTATAAATAAAGCACTGTGAAACACATGGTGCCCATTTTCTGGTCTCTCTGGCTGCGCACACAGCCGAGAGGGTGTTTTAACGGAGTGTGCGGCCTGCGGAATGGAAAACACGTGCTCTCCAACCCACTGCAGACAGTCTCAGTCTGATGTCAAGGCCCCGTCTTGTCAGCCTGTCCCTGAGCAAGGCTGAGTTCAAAGAGCTGAATATCTTGCTGGATTTCATGAGTCCCGCTGCCTTGTTTATTGTACTGTTTTGTTCAAAACATATTTTTAAAAAATATGTTTTAAATTGTTTTGTTCAAAACATATTTTTAAAAATCTGTGGGAGTCATTATTGCATCCACTGAAATGATAGTGTTGAGATTATTGCTCACTAATTATAATGTTCTCTTGATGAAGAATCAAACAATTTGCTTTATAAAGAATTATGGAGAAAATTTCAGGTTAGTCTTAGTACCAGAAAGTTTATATTTTTTTGAGCATATTTATCCAAATAATCACGTAAATGAACTGTCCAGGCTTTTTCTCCAAGATGCCTGCCAAATAGCTCAGGAGTGAAATTGTGGTTTACATCAGTTTTTGCGTGGGCTACTGTGTGTGCTGAATACTGTTTCCTTTTATGCCCCTAGATCACTTTCCTTTTCCCTTTTTTCATCCCCTTTTGATTCATGAGCATTTGCTGGGCTTAATATATCTTGTAAATCATGGTACATTTTTAAAGAAATGTGCAGAGCATCAAAAATGTAAAAGTATTAATAAAAAGCATTTGAATTTCAGTTCCAGAACTTCATGTAGCTCCTCATCCTGTCCTACCTTACAGAGCCCTTTGCCTGTGGCCTTCACTGTAGGACTGTCCAGGGCTGTATCTGCAGGCCCAGAACACATGGAAGTGGGTGCTCACTGAGGGCTTCATGATTGGGCTTTTAACCTTACCCGGAGTCTTACGGACAAACCCAGTCGAGATGGATAAAGACCGGAAGCAGGCTGCCAACTTGGATGAGGAAAAATTTTTTTTTTTCTTTTGAGGCAAGGCTTCACTAACTCGTTTATGCTGGTCTTCAACTCACTATGTAGCCCAGGCTGTCCTCGAACTCATGGTGAAACTCCTGTCTGAGCCTCCTGAACACTAAAATTACAGACATGTCCCACCATAGCAGGAAAAAACTTTTAAACTTATGATAGAAATGTAACACTTCCTTCAGTTACGAACAGAGTAACAAACATAGTAATATTAGTACTTGTGCCTATCTACCAATAGAAACCACAGATATTTGTATTTCACATTACTGTATATTGTTACAGGTATTGCAAAATACTTGTGGTCTTTATTACTAGAGAGTTAAGACTGTCATTATAGGTATCTATCTAGACAGCCAGAGCTTATTATTTGAAGTTTATAAAGGAGCTTCGATTCCTGGTACAAAAAAAAAAAAATATGCTGTGATTTTTTAAAAGCCTTTTTGATTATAATTCTTTTTTCTTTGCAGTCCTTGTATTTCATGTATTTAAAAACACTTTTTTTTCTGAGAAAGGATTCATAAGTACTGAAAGATTTCTTAAAACAGGATAAGACATCTATCTCTGTGCAACACACACACACACACACACACATACACACACACACACACACACACACACACACGTATACACATAGCCACGCGTTGTACATACAGTTTCAGGAGCTCATTGACTGTCCTTACAAGGCCTACTCCTAGGATCTGCAGTTTAAGTACTCATGCCCTGCTGGCTAAAAATTCAGGATGGCAAGCTGCTTGAAGGGTTGGTTTATTTACAGAAGGCCCCATTCAAACGAGGCTCTCAGAAGAACTGACTTACACTGCTTTCTTTAGTTGTCACAATTATTTAGCGGTTATTTAGTGTCATCTCTTTCTTGCACAAAATAGTGTGTATGTCCCCATGAAATAATCCTCTTAGCTTATATCATGTTATACTTTTTTTTAGAGAGAGGGTTTCACTGTGCCTTGATCTTATTACGTAGCCCAGGCTGGCCTTGAATTTGTGATCTTCCTATTTTAGCTTCCTGAACACTGAGATCACAATCATGTGTCGTTGTGCCTGGCCAATGGTGTTGTTCTTCTTGGTCTTCAGTGACAAATTTAAAACTTATACCTTCCTACTCTTGAGTTGTAGTTCATATTAAAAACATTTGAGTATTTGAATTTTAAAAGCATCATAATACTGGGGCCGGGGATTTAGCTCAGTGGTTTCGGCACCTGTCTTGCAAGCGAGGACCCGGGCTCAATCCCCGGTAACCAAATAACAATACTGGGTGTGGAGACTCACCCCAGCAGCAACCAGTACCACATACCACAGTGCCGGGCGTGGTGGCTCATGCCTGTAATCCCAGCGCTCGGGAGGCAGAGGCAGGAGGATTGCTGTGATGTGAGTTTGAGGCTGAGCTCAGGGCCAGCCTGAACTACAAAGCGAGACCCTGTCTCAAAAAACCTTAAAAAAAAAAAAAAAAAAAAAGCATCATAATACCTTCTCTCCTAAGTTTGAAATCAGATAAAAACTACAAATGCTACCACAGGTTATTGGCACCATATCTTCCACGTTTTTTTTACACCTGATGGTTATGTTGGTATCTTCACTAAAACAAGCATATTCATTATCCATGTGAAGGGAAGCCACAGTTCATTTGAGACTATAATTTCCAATCGTTTTTATGTGTTGGCAGTCCCAGGTTAGAATTCCCTTCTGCACATATGGATTTTATGCTTTCTTTTGTTCCTTTCATTATGCTGGTAGCTACGCACTTCTCTTAATTTACTGAAATCTGGATGGGACCTTGGCGGTTGTGTAGTCCTGTGTTTCTCAGTGTTTCTCTCAGAACAGTTTCTCTTGTTCTGAGCTTCCTAGGATATTGATACCTGGACTCCATCCTGGAGCGTTTGACTGAGTGGGTCTCTGTTGGAGTGAACAGCAGTTTTCCAAAGCCAGTGAGGAAGCCTGAGCATCACAGCCTCACCTGATTTCTTCATATAAACCAGGAGCTCCAGCACATGCCCGAAGGCTGCCACCTGCTTAGTGAGAGAGGTGTCTCCCTGACTGGAGAATGCTATTTGCCCTTTCCAGGCTTAAAAAAAAAAAGTTAGGTTATTTACTAAAGCAAACTTCTGTGGTTCTTGCATTCCTTCTGGAATATTTAAAACTAAATATTGCAACTGAAACATTTAAAAACTAGTCCTTGCAAAACTCTAGACCATTTAAACTTACAATGAGAAAAAAACCCAAAAGAATTCACTTGTCACATTTGGTAGATTTTCCTATTAAAGATGTTGTTTCCTATTAAAGATGCCAGAAGAATTCCCCAAAATGACCCTACTTGTCTTTTATAGTTTCCTGTAATTCCAGCACTTCTAGGAAAAACTTAGGCAAAAAATGCTACCCATTCATATTTACTATTACCTGAAATTAACTAAAGTGAATCAAATAAACTCACTATCTTTGATTCTTTCCATCTCATCTAATGAAATATGTGTCTTCGTTTATCTGATAAGTTTTTGATTGACTTTATTGATCCTATTATGTTTTAAAATGTTGCTTTATATAGCACTTGTCTTCATACAAGAGGTTACTTAGTAGTGCAGTAGATAAAAACCAAAAGGCAAATACTTACGCTGCAGAATAGTAGATAACTTAAGTTTATGGCAGTTCTTAAACTTCCTGTCTTAGCAGTGGTGTTTTGACAGCAGATTTCACTTACTTTCTTTTTACTTCTTATTTTGAAGTGAATTTGATTACAACTATTTTGATTTTTTAAAAACTCATATGAAATTAAAATTTTTCTCTCCTCTTTAATTCTCTTATTCAACTTACAGTATGAAAAATAAATTTGAGGATACTAAAAATAAAAATATCAGTGAGAATTCAAATGACTCAGTGCCTAGGAACTGGATGGATGTGAAAGAGGAGAGAATAAATACCATGCTGAGCATTCTCACTAGCCCTGGAGAGAGCCAGCAAGGACAGTCTGGGTGCTTCTTCTGGGTTATCTTCATTTCCCTAGGATCTGTAATTTCAAAGTTTTATACAGTAAAATACCCACTGGAAATCTATCTATTAATTCTTTATAGGTTACAGCATTCACTGAGCCCATTTATGATTCAGTAGGTTGGCATGCCATCATTTCAGGGACCCAGGCAGAAACATGAGACTTTTGGGTCAGAAGTAAAGGACCTCGTTACTCATGGCACAGAAAGCAGTGTGGAGATCAGCACGAATGCCACTTTCCTTTGGCTCTAACTCTCCCGGGTGCAACTTGGATGCTTCAAGACAGAAACTCCATCTCAGTAAGTTTTAGCAAAGGAGACTAAACCTAAGCATAGGTGACCTGAACCTCCAAGACTGAGCAGACTGGCTCTTTCTCAAGAGAGAGATGCTGTCCTTCACTTCCAAGGCAGACATTCTTGAAGAGTTAGTCTGGAATAAATGGCATTTAACCCCACTCATAAGATGTACAGATATACAAGATACTTGTGGAAAATTGTTTATCTCTTGTTTATTCATAAACATGGACATATGCCCACATGTAACTACATGTATACACATATAAGCACATGTGAAGTTTAAAAGCTAAAAGAAATGCTTGATTCTCTGAAGGTTTTAGCTAAGTTACATGGATAGTAGTTTGATTATTAGGCTAAGTCAATGTAACCTAGCTAACCTAGATCAAAGATCACTATGACAGCAACTCTACTCTGTATCTTGTCCACCATTCGCAACAGCAAGTTATTGGTCAAGAGGTGGGATCCCCACTGAAAGCGAGAACACAAATGAATCAGCATAACTCATTGTAACAAACAACTGTAGTTGCCAGCAGAGTCACCTCAGGCACTGATTACTCAAGGGGGACTCGTTATACTCTTAGATTGGGAACTGGCACCGCTATTTCTTTAGCAGAATGAACTTTCCTTTGTTTGCCATTACTAGCCAAACATCATCATCAGTGAAATCAATTTTAAGTCTGTGCTTTGTAGGTATCAACTAAAAATTGAGGTATGGGATTCTTTCTTGGCTTTGGCACCTGGATAATGAAGTACCATGGAAACAAGGTTCTATTCATCAACAGAACACACTGGATTTCTGTCTTACAGTTGCGGGTGGGCCAGAAGGCGCCAGTGGTGGGTCCATGAAGGGATGAATTCACATCCTGTGAGAAAGGTGTTGAGCCCCTTCTGTGTCACCTTGAATGCCCTATGTTTTTGTAGCAGCAGTTACCCATATTTTAAAACTTTTCATGCAAGAAGAATATATATACAGAAAAATATATAAATTATAAGTGTGCTGCTCAGTGATTTTTCTTGAAATGAACACACTTCTGTAATTAGCATCCAGAACAGGAAATGATGCTACCTGAATCTCAGACACCCCTTCCATCACTGTCTCCCTCTTTGAAGTAACCATCCTGACTAATTCTGCCAGGTTTGAACTATTATTATAAATGGAAGCCTCCATTATTCACTCTCATGTATATAGCTTCTTTTGTGCAGTTACATTTGGGTGAGTGGTTGGAATTTGTTCATTCTCATTGTTGTACGAAAGTGGTTCCACACTGGGGTGATTTTTCCCCTCACAGGACCTTTGGTGATATTTAGAGACAGTAGTCACAGCTCATAGGCTGGGGAGAAGTTGCTGCTAACCATTGCACAAAGCCTACAACGGCAACCTCACAATCAAGAAATGTCAGGCCCAAGATATCAATAGTGCAGAGGTTGAGAAACCTGGCTGTGAAATAGTCCATTATGTCAATGTGCCATAATTAATTTACTGTGTTTTTAGAGCCTCAGCTTCAGCATTTATGAGCATACACAGCTTAGCCCTGGCTTTGAAATTGTTTAAATCATGTTTGTCATAGTCCTATCAAAATAAAGAGATCACCAAACAGGAGACTTTATTTAGAATACTTGAAAATGAGTTGTTAGGTGTGATCTTGGTCATAGATGAAATGATATATTTTGGAGCTGCTGTAGGAATTTGAAAGGATTCTAAATGAGAGAGTAAAGTAGCTTGGCTCAAAGTTTTCATCAAAGAAGAAAGGATTTTCTTATTGAGAAATAAGTCATATAAAGCTCACTCATTTTTAACCATTCAGTTTAAAGATGGCTAGCAAGGTCACAGTATCATGCAGCTGTCACAGCAACCAATTTTTTGATGCTGCCATCACAACCAAAAGATCCCTAGTGCCCATTGACATCATTCCTCTTTCTGCTGAACGTCCCCCAGAAACTGCCAGTCTGTCTTCTGTCTCCAGATAGCTTTGCTCGTTGGACATTTCCTTTAAATGTGAAATAATATAATATATATATATATATATATTATACATATAATATATACATATATATACATATAATATATACATATATATATGTATATATATATATATATACATATAATATATATATAATATAACATGCCGGGGATTTAGCTCAGTGATTCCGTCGCCTGTCTTGCAAGTACAAGGACCTAGGTTCGATCCCCAGTGTAACCACATACAATACTGGGTGTGGAGACTCCTGCCCAGCAGCAGTCAGTACCACATACCACAGTGCTGGGTGTGGTGGCTCACGCCTGTAATCCCAGCACTCGGGAGGCAGAGGCAGGAGGATTGCTGTGATGTGAGTTTGAGGCTGAGCTCAGTTCCAGCCTGAACTACAAAGCGATACCCTGTCTCAAAAAAAAAAAAAAAATAATAATAATAATAATAATATAATGTGGTCTCTTGTGCCTGGTTTTTCTTCCTTAGGGTAGTGTTTCCAAGGGTCAACTATGTTTAGCAGGGATCTATACCTCAATCCTTTTTATGGAGAATAGAATTCCATTCTATAAATATATCACATTTTTGTCTGTTCATGGACTGATGGATGATTGGCTTGTTTCTTGTTTGTGGCTGTTTTAAGGAAAGCATATAAATGAATAATATATAAATGATAGATCAATGAAAAATATCAGCAGGATTTTGAAGAAAGAATAATGACCTAAATCTTTTTCAGCATTTTCCAAGTTTATTCACCCAATGTTTAGACCCCTGACATCTCACCATGAAATACATAGAAATAAATCAAAGGGCAATCTCCAGAAAACAGTTTGTGAGATATTGCTACAGCCAAACTTCAGCATTTATGCTTAGTTCCTTTTTTTACAGTATAGACTAGACTTTCACTAATGATATTGGGTATTTTAGATGAAAACTAAAGTGGCACTTCATTCCTATCAGTAAATTTTCATAATTTTAGTTTGCTTTTGAATGTGAGAAAAGAGTTCAAATCTCAATAAACAACAAAACAATTAAAGTTAATGTAAATCTCATCCATACCTTTTTTTTATTGGTACATTATATATACACATCATGTATATTTGGTACATTAAATATACACATCATGATTGCACTCCATAATGGGGACTTGTACCAGTATAAGACACAACTTATTTCTCATTTTTCCCATAGCCCTACCCACCCTACCACCCCCCCATATACATAAAATTTGTTGCCTTACTTTTTTGTTATAATCTCAACATTGTCCCCTTTCACCTTCATCCATACCTTTTTATCTTGTTCAGTCAATAAAATTCAGATTTACATTTCTGTCTAACTTTAGTGAATGCCATATCTATTAAAAAAAAAGGAAATGAAAAGAAATTATGAGGGTGGAGATGGGCTAGTAGAGAAGGAATTACAAGGGGGAAAAAAGAAAACACAAAAACTGAAACTTTGCCTACCTGATCCAAGTTAAAGAGATGTCTCTTTGTCTTCATTTAGGACAGGAAATACTTTATATCAGAGAAACGGATACTTTGGGGCTATGACAAAGCATTTGGGAATGAAAGCATAGGAGAGTAATTGTATATGAGAGCATACACTGCTACATATCAGTTAACCGATCAGACCACAACTTTTCAATGTGTTCAACAGAATACACTTCCCAGCAGAAGCAGCACCTTTGGGACTTTTTTTGATATTCCTCTTCTTTCTCGCCCTCTCTTTCAACAGAATCCATACCAGCATCTTCATAATCTTTCTCTAGGACAGCCACGTCCTCCCCCATCCCTTCACCCATGGACCAATGAACAAAGGCTTGTGGCCCTGATGAGGCCAGACCTCAGCAGTGGCTGTGATATTGCCCAGAAGCACATAGCCGACTGTACTTTGGCCAGGTCTCTTCCTGGTACCATAGTGGGAAGCTGGTACTTAATGCCAATTTCGAAGCTAGTGGGGCACCAGTCCACAAACTGGATGGTACTCTTGGTCTTGATGATGTCAATGATAACATTGAAATCTTTGAGTATTATGTCACCACAGTACAGGCGGCAAGCCATGTATTTACCATGGTAAGGGTCACATTTCACCATCTCGTTGGCTGGCTTAACGCAGGCATTGGTGATCTCTGCTGCAGAAGGCTCTTCATGGTAGGCTTTGAGCACAGATGATGGAGGCATATACGGCCAGAGTGAAGTGGATGCGGGGATAGGGCACCAGGTTGGTCTGGAATTGGTTCACATCAAGCTGCAGGGCTCCATCAAATCTGAGGGAAATGGTGGTGGAAACACAATTTGACCCATCAACCTGTTCAGGTTAGTGTATGCTGGGTGCTGATTGTTGAGATTTGTTTGACAGATGTCAGAGACAGCCTGTTGTCTACCATGAAGGTGTAATGAGACTGCTCCAGGGTGGTATGGGTGGTGAGGATGGAGCTGTAGGACTCCACTACAGCTGTAGAGGTGGACGAAGGAGAGATAAATGGAGAATGCCAGCTTGGACTTCTTGCCATAATCAACAGAGAGATGTTCCATCAGCAGGGAGGTGAACCCAGAGCCAGTCCCCTGCCAACACTGTGCAAAGCCACAAAGCCCTGTGCCCTGGTCGGCCAGTTTCCGAATTTGAGCCAAGACAAGGTCCGTGATCTCCTTGCTGATGGTGTAGTGCCAGTTAGCTTAGTGGTGCTGTGCCTGCCACATAAGTGCAAGGTCCTGAGTTTGATCCCTGCTATCAAAAAAGGAGAGAGAGAGAGGAAGGAAAGAGGATGGAGATGTGCATGTGGTCACTGCTGAGTGGGTTGTGGAGATGGAGGAGAGATTGCTGCTTGTTACTGTGAGACTCGGGCAGTCAAAGTCAGAGAGCCTTCGCATGTCTGCTTAGTATGACTCAGCAGTCCCCAGAGGAGCAGGGTAACATTTTCCTCCTTTCTGAAGTCTGCAGGTGAAATTAGCAAAGGAGCCACTGTGAGGTAGATATGTGGGTTCAACACCATAATTCTGTGCTATCATTCCAGTTGTAGTTGCAAAAAGAAGCCATGATTTTCAGACTGTCAGCATCCTAGTATCTTTTCCCTTATGGCCCCCGGGAACAGCTCATATGTGCCCCTGATGGGTCCCCTTCACACCACAAGAAGCTGAAGGCAACTGAATAACATTTAAAAGCTCTGTATATTATGTTTTAGTATGTCAGTCATGCCTCAATATAACTGGAAATGACAGGTGAATGAACTGTCTTGGTACCAAAAAAACCTAATTTAAAGTTTTAAAAAAATATATTAAATCATAATGTACATTAGATGCCATGAAATAGGAAGAAGGGAAAAGCAGAACTAGGGGGAAAAGTGGGGGAAAGGAAAGTAAATGGGGGGTGGTTGGGTTGACAGATGTATCGATGTTGTTTACACTGTGTATTAAGGTAGAGCAATGAGGTGAAATATATTCTGAGTGACTGTTGGTGTGGATTTCTAAGGACCTGCTATTGTTTTTAATGCTTAATATATTACTAAAGTAATAAAAATGAAAAATTAATTAATTAAAATTGTACTCTGAGAAGTGCTGTAAAACCGTCTCAACCCCACAGTGAGTGAGTGCTCTCTGCTTCTGAGATGGAACTTAGACCTCAGGCCTTAAGATGGCAAATGTGTATGTGACTGCAGACTACTCGTATTAGAGAGAAGTTAGAAAGTATGGCATCTAAAAAGATGTTTGAAAGAGAAGGAAAAGAGCTGCGTGAGGTGGTGCATGCCTATAATTCTAGATACTCTGGAGGTGGAGGCAGAAGGGTCACATTTTCAAGGCTAGCCTAAGCAACTTAGCAAGATCTTGCTTCAGAATTAAAAAAACAAAAACAAAGAAGTGTAGCTCAGTGGTACAGTTCCCTTGAGTTTGATCACTTGTACTCCCAAAACAAATAAGCAAACAAACCAGAAAAAAAGGAAGGACGAGAGGAGAGGGGCAGTGAAGTGGAGTCGAGAGAGAGAGAGAGAGAGAGAGAGAGAGAGAGAGAGAGTCTAGAGAGAGATTGAAATAAAAAGCCAGCACAAGCATAAAATGATCAGGAAAATTCCCACCCTCAGTATCAAGCTGTCTGTATCAAAAAAGATGCAGCTGACAGTGTAAACATTGGAGGACCCACTGCCCACTGCACACAGAAAGTGGGAGCCACTACAGGATGCCCTCTACCCTCCTCCAGTAGACAGGAGGGATTGAACATTATTCAAGGAGCACAGAGGAAATTAAAGGCAAGCTGAGACATTCTGGGCCAGAGATGAGCCTAGAGCAGAGACATGAAGTCTTCTCTCTCCATCTGATAAAGGGAAAAGAGGTTTTTAAGCTTTCTGGTGCCCTCTGTGGGTTCCCATAGACCCTAGGAGAGGCACAGAGCATTCCAAGTTATTTCACTGCTCACAAGCAACTAGGCCACATACATCTCAACTGTGTCTTGAGCTTCTGTTCCATAGTGTGGCTCCAGTGTGTGTCCAGGGTGTGTGTGCTGTGTGCTCCCTATGCTTCCATCACCCAAGAAAATCCATGTGAGCAGACAAGGTTGCTGCACACCAGTCCTGCAGAACTGTAGTGAAAAGGTGTTTTCTTCTGGCTGGATATGTGACTGTTCAAATTCCTAAGAGTATCAGGCTCACAGATGACCATGTGAAGCTTCTACCACTTATTTAGATGAAATGTCCTGCATGTCCTAGAAAAATGTAAAGGATTGATACATAGGCTGCACTGTCTTCTTGGATCTATTTATAAGCACATCATACCAGTACATACTGTCAACAAAATACAGTACAATAAAGATTGCCTGATGATTTTAAGGATTGAAGCCAGCTCACCGGGATAATCCTGTTTTGATTTTTTTTTTTTTTTAATCCTACTTTTCCCCTCAGGAGTTGCATTTTTTTTACTCACTGGAAAATCCTTGCAGGAGTCTCTTCCCTTGTGTGTACATGCTTGGAAGCAGGGAGAGGTCTGGGGTAAAGGGGGTTTAACAACATAATTAGACTGTGCTATCCTTGCAGTTGTAGTTGCGAAGATAAGCTGTGTTTTTCAGCCTGTTATCTCATCGTCCTAATATTTTTTCCCTTATGTTCCCAGGGAGGAGCTCATATGTGCCCCTGACAGGTCCTATTCACACTGCACCTCATCTATGCACAGCCATTCGGGATGGCTGCTGTGTCTATGAACTCTAAAGAGTTTTGGATCTTCCTGTTTTTGAGCATTGTATAAATAAAACCTTACAGTCTGTGATCTCCTGTGACTGGCCTCTGTCCATGCAGGGTTTTTAAGGCTCATCCTGATAGCTTCGTGGCATTCTCTATTATCTAGTCTTGCAAGGTAGATGTGGTACTACTTGAGCTAAATCTTTGGCCCTTTTTTTTAAAGCCTAGTTTTATTACTGTTTATTCACAAACTGGTTAAACTTTCTTTTAGCTTTGGTACTAGGAATCAAACTCAGGACCTTGTACTTGCGAGGCAGGCTCTGAGATCACTGAGCTAAATCCCCAGCCCTTCTTTTGTGCACTCTTATTGTTGTACAGGGCTCTTATTTTGTAGACACTGTTATTTGTTTACTCAGCCTATTATGAACTGGCAGTTGGGTGTCTTTGAATATTGATAATAACCCTGTGTTTTAGGTGCTGTTATTCCATCTGTTTTGAGAAGGGGAAACTAGGGTATGAGCAGTTTTAATGCAGAGGACCTCAAGTCCGCAGTGGTGACTGGGAGTGACAGAGCCACCCTGAAAGCCCTGGTAGCCTCACTTTCTACCTTCCCCCGTTTGTGATTGAGCTACTAGTGAGGTGGTTCTTTGATCTATTTCTGTCTTTCTCTTTTTAAAGGATTCAAATGTGGGCTTTAGGAGCTGGACTGGGAGACAAATTCAGGTCATACAAACTCATCACTTCCCTGGAGACCAACGCTTTGTTCTCCGCCTCAGGTTTTCTATGCTTAGGGCAAAGGCTTCCCAGGTGGCCTCATTAGTTCACCGGATCCGTCCAAGCCCCATACAATCCTTCAAGGCCCTGGCTGTGCCCCTACTCACACTCCCTGCTCTCAAAAGTATACTCAGAGTGAACAGGGAAGCTTTGTGTTTGTGTTTGCTGTTATGTCTTTGGCTTTTACTATTAGGCTCCATTTTTGTTACATGGAGTACAAAGAAACCCGAAAATTATGTTTTGGTTTTGTTTTCTTTCTCCTTGATTGAGATTTTTTTTTTCCCCTTTATAGCCTTCTTTGTCATTATGTAGGAATAGAATGTCAACTCATATTTTGTTTTTCATAAATTCTAAATGAAAGAATGTATCTTAGTGTTGCTTCCGAAGAAACATTTATGTTGAAAAAGAAAGGTTAGTTCCCAGTCCTGTGTCAAGAATGCTGTCTCGGGATGCTTATGAGAGGCCAGTTCTCGGCCTGACCTTGAATAGAAATTTAGAAATAGAATCACCCATTCCCAAATTCCATTAGCAGTAAAATACTAAGAGCTCTTTTTTCATGTCTTTCCCAGGACATCTTTGAACACTACAAAAGTTTGTTGGAGTAGACAATATATCACTGGCTTTTAGTGTGCTGACACGTGAAGATGTGCTCTCAGTCAGAGGCTAGGTGTTTTCTAGCTCAAGAAAGCAAATCATACACATTGTTTCCACTTTTGCAAGATCGGAAATAATTCTGAGAGTCTTGCAAGTAGATGGAAGATTTTTTTAATGAAAAAAGTGATTGTGTATGTATACACGGGTAGATTAAAATGCTTGTTTTTCTAGGGACATTTTATAACAGGTAAAATGTGTAGACTGTCTTGTGTAGAACTTTGTCCTTTTCTGCCTGTAACTACTTTCCATTGTGGAACCAGTGAGTTATGCCAGCTGGCAGGGGAATGGCCAATTTCCAAAAAAGAAACAAAACAAAACAAAACAAAAAACCCACAAGGTCTCTTTAACTCATTGGTTAATAGAGGGGGAGGGTGCAGCTGTTTATAACATGGGAATTCATTTATTTTGGAGTCTGAAATTATGCCACCTGCCCAGTCCCCGAAAGAGTCCTCCTTATATCTCACTCACTTCCCAGGATTCTGTATCCCAGTCAGCCTCCACCTCCCAGCCAATGAACCAGCTCAGAGCTCATTTCCAGGTAATGTGTGGAAGCCAAATGTTTTTAATGTAATGTGTTGGATCGTGGTAGTTATATTCCCTAAACTGAGAAATTGTTTGTCTGCAACCTCAAATCTATTATTTGTGAAACTGTAGACTCTAGAAATGCTGCATGCAGCTCTCCTGTAATATAATTGTTGCTGGCACCAAAAAGTTGACAACTATGGAAAAATTAACACTAGGGAAGGGGGATATTCTTTTGGCAATCATTTCTAGAGAGAGAATTTTATCAGTGGTGTAGAAAAAAGAGAAAGACACAAAGCAAAACTTCAGTGTGCCAGTGCCATAGGCACATAATGAATGCAAAGTAGAGGCTCATTTCTGAAAAATACATCTTTAGTCAGATTCCAGATAAAATACAAGGTGTCTGAACTTCAGACAAATAGTTTTTGGGTAAGTATATCCCAAACATTGCAAGAGGCATACTAGATTTTTATTTGTTAATCTGACAATTCTAGATAAGTTTTCAGTATTTCTCCAGCACAATTTCAATAGTCCATGCTTGCCAAGTATTTCTGGCATGATGGTTTGATTCAAACCTGGCCTTAGGAGGAGTCACAACCTTATATTTTATCCATCACTGTATCCACAGCACCCAGCTCCATCTTTGGCAAGTAGTGAATATTTCTTTAAAGCTAATCAAAGGACTAAAAGTGTGGAAGATGATGATTCTTATTACTTAAGTAGAACTACAATCTCATATATTTTTTTTAAAAAAGGTAATGAGACTAGCACTGTCTTAATTAGAATTTTAAATGATTAATTTAATAGACTAAGACACTGAGGTAGAGACTTCAGATACTAAATGGATGGCTTTTATTTTTTAAAAATTGATGATTGGACCAGAGATTTAGCTCAGTGGTTCAGGCACCTACTTGCAAGCTCAAGGTACTGAGTTTGATCCCCAGTAATCACATACAAGAATGCCAGGCATGAGAACTCACGCCCATCAGCAATCAGTACCACATACCACCATGCCAAGCATGGTGACTCACACCTGTAATCCCAGCACTTGGGAGGCAGAGACAGGAGGATTTCTGAGTTCATGGCTAGCCTGGGCTACATACTGAATTCAGAGCCAGCCTAAACTACAAAGCAAGACCCTGTCTCAAAACACTAAAAAAAATAAAAAATAAAAATTGATGATAAACTAGAGGACAGAGCAATTGTCTTATCCAAAGTTGAGGCAATTTTCTTTTTTAAAAAGTTTTTGTTGGTATGTCCTTTTTTTTTGTATTAAAGATTGAACTTAAGGCCTTCTTACTGAGCTACATCCAGCTCATCCAGCTCCCTTTGCATTGTTACTTGTTTTTTGTTTGTTTGTTTTTGTTTTTGTTTTTTGCTTTTTGAGATAGGCTCTCACTTTTGTAGTTCAGGCTGGCCCTGAGCTCAGCCTCAAACTCACAGCAATCCTCCTGCCTCTGTCTCCCGAGTGCTGGGATCACAGGCATGAGCCACCACGCCCGGCACTGTGGTATGTGGTATGTGTATTGATTGCTGGTGGGCATGAGTCACCAACCCAGTATTGT
The DNA here is from genome assembly GCA_004026965.1 of Petromus typicus. Taxonomy (NCBI): domain Eukaryota; kingdom Metazoa; phylum Chordata; class Mammalia; order Rodentia; family Petromuridae; genus Petromus; species Petromus typicus. The sequence goes on from PVIR01006559.1 coordinate 37,351, forward strand.
TACATGTGGTTACCAGAGTCAAAGCCAGGCCCTTGAGCCTGTAAGGTGGGCACGGGAACCACTGAGCTAAATCCTCGGCCCTGTTATTTGGTTTTTGAAGGTAAAGTATTTATAAATTGCCAAGCTCACCTCCTGCCTCAGCCTCCCAAACAGCTGAAATTATAGGTGTGTATCACCACACCTACTTGACATGATTATTTTGATTATTTGATTTAAATTACTTCACTAACCAGGATTTCACCTACATTCTTTCATGTATTCTAAGTTTCCAAGCAAATAAATCATATGTCCTTAATTCCCTTACTTTTGACAGGGTTGAATTTGATCAAGTAGGAGTGAGTATGCACTAGGTAGGTAAGCATAACCTTATGATATGTTCCAACCCGGCAAGAGAGTGTACATCTGTGACCCTAGCTCTTGATAGGCTGAAGCAGAAGGATTTTGAGATTGAGGTCATTCTAGGCTACATAAAGAGTTCAGGGTGAGCCTGGATTACATAGAAAGACCTTGTCTCAAAAAATATATATATGTACATACATTAAGCTTGATCTGTGTATCTCTTGTAAGGAATTTATAACTCATTATATTACTTTAATGTATAATAACATTAAATATAATAGCCAATCAATGTATAACAATTTTCCAGTTCAAATATTGGGCATATGGAATTTATTATTTCTCAAATATAATGATAAAGTATAAATTAATATAATCCTAAACTCATATAGCAGTATTATAAAACTTTAGTATATCATTTATAACTGAGATTATGTATTCTTTTTCTTCTTCAAAGGAAAAGCATGAAGAATCATATACATTTCTGAGGAACAAAACTCCAAACACTTTATTATTTAGACTTCTTTGTAAGATTAGCCAACACTGGTCTGTTTTTCTTATTTATTTGAAGTAGTACCCACACCCAACCCAACTCATTATCTCCAAACAGAGTGACCAGAAAATTGGGGTTCAAATTGAAAGAAAATATTGCTAAATATAACTAGATTTTTAAAACTATAATTATATGACAAGAAACACCATAAACACAGTTATAGACAGCCTCTTTCACAAAATTAAGAAACAAAAAACTGATGGAGAAATATCCACTATATAAACACCTAAAATAAATCATAAGAAAGTGGAAATACAAACAGTACTAAACATGATATGCAATCTTACTCATAATAGAAACTTAAAGTAAAAATTCCTTGACATTATTTTCGTCCATCAGAATGGCAGAACCCCAAGTCGTCATAAAGCAGTCTGTGCCAAAACACATGGGAATGTGGAACACACATATATTGCTGATGGGAATATAACTGGCATAATCTTCCATGGAAAACAGTTTGGTTTTGTCCATCACGATTACAAATGCCCATACTGTCTGGCTTCATAATCTCCTCCACATATTTTTCACATGTGAGAAATTAAGTACAGGTTCAATAAATTCAATACTGTTGAAATAGTAAAAGATTGAAACTTCATCAGAAGGTCAATTGCAATACTGTTGGAATAGTAAAAAATTGAAACTCTTCATCAGAAGGATGTAGTTAAATATGTCATTGTACATCCATACAATGGAACATAATGTGAGGGTAAAATCACTCTCTGTACTCATATAGACTCACCAGTATAGATCTAGCAAAACCTTACCAATGGAACAAAAGGGAGAGTTGAGCAATATATACATCTTCTGTATCAATCAAATACCTGAAAGGCTGGAGATTTAGCTTAGTGGTGCTGCACCTGTCTTAAATAACTAACGAAATTTATGAAATTCTTGGATAGTTCACATTCATTTGATTGAAAACGTGTAGTATAAGGTCAGTACATTTTAAGTCCCACAGTATTCCAGGCACAAGGATTCAAAGAGTAGAGCGAGTGGAAGCAGAGCCTGGGAAGCGAGTGTGTCAGCAAATAACCGAGAGCTCTGAGCTATGTCTTCCCTGGTGAGCTCTGGAGTATTGGTCCATATGCCTTAGATTTGCCTAAATCTTAAAATTGTCTGAGGCATTTTTTAAAAGGAACAACAGTAACAAAATCCTCTGTAGTTTCTTAGGCCCTACCTCAGGCCAACGGAATTAGAAGTCCTTGGAGAGGGCTGTAGGAATCTGTATCTTCAAGCGCCCCTTGAGAATCTTACTAGGTAAATTGGTGAAATAATTGATCTGTGCAGACAGGATCCTGTGGGGTCAAAAGAGGAAGTTACTGAGTCTATGGACTGAAAGATTAGCCAAGGCACAGCAATGTGCAGGCCACACCTTACTGAGTAACTGGGTAAACAAGCAGAAAGAATATGCCAAGCAAGGCTGATTCAGAGGCCTAAAAGTGTGAACAGGGAATGGCTTGTTTTGGGTGGGAGTCTGGCTTTTATGCAGTAGTTGAGGAGGGTGGTAAGTACAGTGCAAAAAATGGACCTAGTCCTATGTGATGTCTTAGACATTACCCTAAAAGCCACAGAGACTTTAAACTGGGGAAATGCACTGTACTAACTGAGGGTAGAGTAGCCTGATGACAGAGTCCAGATTGAAGGGTGTCAAGGAGGTGCCTGGGAATAATTAGATAACTAACAGCAGCAAAATGGGTTGAGACTTATTAGCTATGTTTGACAGGCCTTCATGATAGATTCTTAAATTTAAAAAAAAAAAAAAAACAAACTAGGTGGGGTTTCATACACCCACGATCCCAGCAGTCAGAAGCTAAGGCAGAGAGTTAGTGTGAACTTGAGGCCAACAGTGAGGAATTGGGGAAGAGGAAGAAGGGGTGATGACAGGATGTTGAATTCCATCTTGATCAGGCTAAGATTTAGTGGCTTGGGGGTCGGACATGGCCGCGAGAATATCTGAAGATAAGAGACTTGAGATTCACAGGATAGGATAGCAGAGAAAGCCTGGCAGCTGGTGAAAATCATGAAGGATCCCCATGAAGGCAGAACTGTGACAACATGTTACAAAACTCCAAGTGTTTGGCCTTCACCATCTCACCTTCCACTGTGGATAACCCAGTAGTAAGACAGCCACTACCAGATGCCGGTACTTTGAGACTGAGCTTCTCAGCCTCCATAACTATGAGAAATCAATTTAATTTCTCTATAAGTCACCCTATCAGTGTAACATAGAGACTAAATATGTACAAATAAATAACATTTGCCTAAGTCAGATTTGTGGTGTTGTTTTGTCTTTTTGTTTTTGCAGTGTTCAGAAGCAAACCCAGACCTCACGCATGCTAGGCAAGTGCTCTACCTCTGAGCTATACTCCAAATCCAGTTTTTATGATGAAAATGTTTCAGAATGGTAATTTCAGACCATTCTATGGTGGATAACTTTTTAGTTCACAAAAGCATATATTTTTATTGGCTGTCTTTGGAATATTTGTTTATATTTGTGGGAGGAATATAGTGGAATAAGAGACTTGAAAAAGTACTGTGTTCAAATAATGTGTTACCTAACTGTCTATCTATTTCAATCGATTACTTAGATATAGGTGTTAACTTTGATTCCCATTTTAACAAATGCTTAGTTGATTCTCACAAAGCATTGAGAATTCACAAGAACTGTAATCACAAACCACACACAGTTCTTTCAAGTTCATTTCAAATCATTTACAAATGTCCTTATGAATAGGAGTTCTGTTCTTTTTAGCATTTGGACTTGAGGAGCTGTGTTCTGAGTGATATCTATGAGAGGACTAGCCACAGCAGGTCTTACTTTAAGAAGACCATGGCATATAATGTCAAAGTGGCTCTCACCCAAGTTCAGAACAGGTCACTATTGAATATTGGAGCTAAAGCATATGAACTGATGAAGACTAGAGTTCAAACAATAAAACATTTATTAAACTTCCATTATTCATTGATTAAATACATAGTGAAACCTGATAAAAATCCAAGTTCTCCACATTTACCATCTCCTTTTTATTCTTGCAATAATTAGCAAGAAATAATTCCACAATTTTCCAGAGTTTAATCTATTCAAGGTTCTTGTGGAACCAAAATTTGAATTTAAAAATATATAAATGGCAATTGATTGAATATACATTTTATAACATTAGGCCTATATAAAAAATAATCTTAGCTGAAGAATACTGTATAAATATAGGGTTACTTTTTTTCTATAAATTTTTTTTCTGAGACAATGAGGCAAATTATTTTTAGTTTAGATTACTTTTTTGTGTATGATTCATTCAATCCTAAAGTTCACTGTGGGATTAGTGGAGAATCTTCCACAAGCTCTGGTCTTGGGGATTTGTTTTCAGGGGTCCGAGGTGCCCCCTTTTTGCCATTACCCAGCAGTGGATCACCATCCACATCAGTTTTTTCATCTGTAATAATTACACAAATGATACCCCTTCCTATAGCAAGAACACAAAGAGGCTGAGCATTATTTCCTTCTTCATGACCCTCTGTTTTTGTCCTTTCACTCTGGGCATTTCTTTTTAAAGTAGCTGGTCTTTCCACATTGATGACGTGTGGAAGTCCGAATTGCTTGCTGAAAGGTGGCTGCCAATACTTTAGCCTTGTGTTTGTGAATGCCAATATTATGGCAAGCTCCCAAAAACTTTTGTGTCTTTAATAAGTGCCAGGACACATTGGCAATCTTTATTAGCATTTTTATAAGCAAGTAAGCCTTTACATTGGGATTGAGTTTGTTTTCCTACTATGTCTCTTATGACCAATGTTAATTGAGCCAGAAAATCAATATATAGTTTATCAGCTTTTTGGATAATTTTTATATAACTTTGTTGAGGTTTACCGGCAGGAAATATGTGATCTCATGCTTTTAAGCCAATCTCATTTAATTGTTTATGTATAGCCTCAGGGTTGCCACTTATTCAGGAGTAGAGTACTGACCAGGGCCCCTCAGTGTATCTGAGGTAATTAGTCCCACGTTTATAGGCACTCCTGTACTTTTTTTTTTTTTTTTGAGCCTGTTCTTGCCACATTTTTTCCATACTAGGAGCGCCATTCAAATACTCCTCTGGTAGACTAGAGACTAAACTTCTAGCCCTAAAGCAAGAGACTAAACTTCTATGCCCTTGTAATGAAAATTTCTCATTTCACCCCTATCCTAAGGTACTTTCACTTTTAGGATCAGTAAATTAACAAAAGCAAGCAAATTTCTCCAAGAGTCAAGAGTTAACAAGTTACTTTTATTTTTGAAGCAGCCTTACAATAGTTGTCAGAGAACCCAATTTGAGTGGAGGCTTTGAACATGGGAGGTGGAGGAGAATCCCTGTCTATATGCTTATCCTCCATCGTCAGTCAGAATGAGAAACATTTCTATACTTGGTACAATGTTTGTAACAAGGCTGAGAACCTGAAAGGATGGTGGAGATTTAGCTTCACTTTTGTCCTGAGTGGGTATTGCCCAAGGAGAAACTTTTTTTTAGCTGGCTGTCCCTCTTTTAAAATTGTTATGTCTTTTTTCTTTATCATCCAATCATATTCCTCCAAAGATGAGTTTGCAGCATCAAATATTTTTTCTGGGGTGGTGGTGGGGGGTAGGGTGGCTACAGTACATTGTGGATATGGCCCTAAGACTGCACAAATCAACACCCACACTGGCCAAAAGTCTACAGAAATAGGCTCTCTTTACCTCCAATCCTTTGCCACATTAATTTTTTACTCTAAGCCAAATTTCATCACCATGGATTATGTTCTCAGTTAGTATTTAAACAGTCTTCTAATTGACTCTTAGACACATTCACCCCCCGTGCTTTAAACCGGTGATATAACAAAGGCAGGAAAGTCCCAAACGTTCCCTAAAATTGCCACATACCAGGGGTTGCTTGACTTGCCCACACCCAGGCCACTCCACCTTGCTGTCTGGTTCCTGTTTGGGCACCACTTGTAGAGTTCTTCCCTCGATGGGAAAGGAAACCAGAGTATGATCGTGGGCAGACAACAGTTCTACCAGCTGATGGCTGGACAACCATGACTAACGTACCAACCGATGGCTGGTAACTTTCAGTTAAGTAATTGACAGAACTAACAGCTGGTGGCTTGTAGCAGAGTTTATTAGGAACACGCAGGTGTATTTAGCGTATATTCAGAAGTGGTGGCCATAATAGCTGGCCTTGGGGAAGGAAAAGGGAAGGTTATCTGAGTATAAGAAAACACCCTAAACAGAGTGCAAAGAACATTTTGTAAATTCCCACAGAACAGGAGGATGGGTTAGCAGAATACATAGGGCAGCGCATCACAATCAGTAGAAAGGAACGTAGAGGACATCAGACCCGCATATCTTCACAAGCCACCTTTGGCTTGAGTCCTGCTGTTCCTGGGATGGATCATGCAACAGTCACAAGTCCTCAAATGACCCCTAACTCCTCAGTGTCATAAACCTGTTTCTTCCTGCTGGGCACTGCATCTGGACAGGCCAGAGCTCAGTGACTCTACAACCTATGGGAACTCTATAGAGTCCCTGCCCTTACAGATGGTGCCTTGTCTGTCACTGCCACACAAACCTCTGGGTTGCCATCTAAAGATGAAGAATCCAGAGACCTCTGATACCATGCACAGTCCGATGAGGGGCCTTTATTCTCCTTGGCAAACATGTAAATGATAATTCAAAACTGAATTTGTCATCCAGTATTGTACAGCAATATGCATGTTTTCAGATGCTTGGAGGAAAAATTAAATACTGTAAGAAGTCATATTTGTTATTGGTCTGTGGTTCATTGGTATCTTCAAAAGGTCAAATCAACTTAGTTGTAAGTATATTTTTGCTTTGAACTGTTGTTTCATTTACAGTATTAATCTATTCAAAAACTCTCCATGGTAGGAATTGGTTAGAAGAGTAATTTTGGGGGCCGGGGGTTTAGCTCTGTGGTTCCAACACCTGTCTTGCAAGCACAAGGGCCCGGGTTCGATCCCTGGTAACCACATATAATACTGGGGGTGGAGACTCACGCCCAGCAGCAATCAGTACCACACACCACAGTGCCGGGCATGGTGGCTCACACCTGTAATCCCAGCACTCGGGAGGCAGAGGCAGGAGGATTGCTGTGATGTGAGTTTGAGGCTGAGCTCAGGGCCAGCCTGAACTACAAAGCGAGATCCTATCTCAAAAAACCTAAAAAAAAAGAGTAGTTTTGGGTCTTAAAGAAATTTTACACCTATTTTAAAACATTTTATAAGACAATTTAATTTGTAAGCCCTAGATTTAGACATTTTTGTATTATCCAATAATTATTTTAGTAAGTTATTTAATTTGTTGTTTTCAGGAAGTTGTTAACTTGTTTGTCTCGATTGTCACTGGTATTCTGTTACTGGTTACCTTATGTTGTTATTTCCCTTGTAACTCAAGAGTAGTTTGACACAAAGTAAAAACACTACAAATACAATGAATGGTTCTAAGGAAGATGGCTAGCGAGATTAGTAAAGCTATGATTTGGAACTGAAAGGTCTCCAAAGGCTATACTTTCAGGGATCATTTCTATAGTTGGTAAAAGGTCCTCCAAAGACTCAGATGTCAAAGGCCTAGTCCTCAGCCTATAGCGCAGCCTGGAGACGATGACATCTCTAAGAGGTGGAGCCTTGTTGGAGGGGTGCCCTCACAGGGAATATTGGGAAGCCAGTCCTTTCTTCTACACTGTCGGCTTCCTGACCTTCGTGAGGTGAACAGGCCTCCTCTGCCACATTCTTCTGTCATGATACAGTGCCGCCACAAGCCAAAGGCAAAAAGGCCAAGCAACTAGGGAACGAAGCCTCTCAAACTGTGGTCCAAAATAAATCTGTTAGGCTGATCATTTCACGTATTTTGTCCCAGGAGTAGAAATCCGTATATATGGAACACAATTAGTAAGCACACTTTATTGTGAAAATATTCATGGAACAGGATTTTGTACTTGTCAGCTTCCTTTATCTATAATCTCTCTTCACACAGTATACTTTAGAACCATATTTCCTCAGTGTAATCTCTTTTTAAAAATATGTTTATCAGTCTTTAAATTAGTAACACTTCCGCACTTAAAACTCCTCTATTTGTCATTGACTGCAAGATTAGAACTGAACTTCAGATGCCCAGTGGGTGATAAATGCATCAAAGTTGCATAAAATAGACTTGGTGTTCTGCTGCTTCCAGACTTTACTAACACTGTCAGGACACCTGTCTTGGGAGTTCCCAGGGGTGACTACAGAAGATTCAGACAGCAAGCAAGAGGGCGAATGTTACACTAAGGAGAATATCTGCAAGAGAGATTGCCTTCTGTGGCATCAGTTTCCAAAAGCTGCTCTATCCCCTCAGTAGACACTCTTTTCTCTGAAGGAAGTTATTAAAGCCTAGAAAGAGTGACCATCATAATCAAGTGAAATGGCTTATATTTGAAAGGTAAACCATTTGGAACTCAATACCTATCATTATGTATTTTAGAGGGACTAGTTATCTTAAAGATTTGTTCTCAAAATGTCAGGCCCATTAGTGTTTTGCTACTGTTGTTGGTTGGTTGGATTGGTTTGTTTACCATTCTGTCACTTGAAATTTACCTCAAGACTCACTTGTGTCCATATATCTGTGATCCTTTCAAGCATCATGAATGATCACTTTGGCCTTACCAATTGCTTATTGAGAAATTCTTTCTACTTGAAAAAATATTAATTTTTAAATTTAATTTTGAAAAAGCAGTGTAGAGACAAGATGAAAAATAATCATCTAGAATTCCTAACCCTAAAGGTAATTACTGTTACTGTTCTCATTTTTTGTCCAGAATTTTTTATACTCGTCCATCTATCTATCTGTCATCTGTTCAGATATACATATTTTAAATGAGATTAATGTCAACTTGTTCTGTAAATAGTTTTTTCACTTAGTCGTAAGTTATAATATATCTTCTGGTCAATAAACACTGATGCACATAGTTAACATATAGATGTGCTGTAATCTATTTAGTTAGTGGTCTGGTTTCTTCTTTCTGATTTCACTATTTTAGATAATATTGCTATTACTATAACTGTTTTGGAAAATTACTCCTTTTCTGCAATATGATGTTGGAAATCCTTGAGAATTAGAGAGACTAACAGATCATAATGAAGCATTCTATGTTCTCAACAAAATCTGCACAATTTTATTTCCATGAAAAAGGAGACTGTGTTTTAGGCTAAACTAAAAATATTTTAAAAGAATTAGATTTGCATCTTCAAGATTTTTAAACATATTACCAAAAAATGAGAATCCTAGATGTCTAAAATAAAGCATGAAACAGCTTCATCAAAAGTACAGAAAGGACTGAGGAAGAATTCAGGGGTAGAGGGCTTCCTAGTCATATATGAGGCCCTGGGTTCCCTCTCCAGGACTGCAAAAAACAAATAATCCTAAAAATAAATTTGGACTGTTAAAAGATAATCATAATAAGTGGAAATGAATATTTATGAATATTATAAATGAATTGTAGTGTAACATTTGAGATTACAGATGTAATTATGGCTGACATAAAATTGATCCACAGAAACACATCTCAAATGTGTCCAAAAGAATAACACAATTTAAGTGAGTGAAATAGAAGTCAGAAGAGCATATCTAGCCCAGATATGATTTGTCTATGAGTGTGTGTGTGTGTGTGTGTGTGTGTGTGTGTGTGTGTGTGTGGTACCGGGGATCAAACTTGGGACCTTGTGCTTGCAAGACAGGCACTGGAACTACTGAGCTAAATCACTTGCTGTAGCCCAGATATGATTGATGGCCAAATGGAAAGCATCAACAAGATTTTTGTATATTTTTAAAGCAGTCTGTAATATGTCATATTTTGTGTGATGTATAAGTAAATATCAAAAAATCAAATGAATAAAAAGTATATAATTAAAATTTTACT
>PVIR01006560.1:0-65339 GCA_004026965.1 Petromus typicus
AACCCTGACTTCAGTTTAAAAATTCCGTCTCAGTGGAATCCCAGTTCAATTACTACTCTAACCTAGTGGCTACTTTCTGAGCCTCAGCATTCAAATGTGTAACCCCACTTGCATAACAAATGTTCATGAAGTTGAATATTGTATTCTATGTGAATAGTCTCTATACAGAATATGCAGACAAGGACACCTGAATGGATAGATCATTGAATTATTGCAACAAAGGGAATACATCCTCTTCTGACTACTTAGAATCCAGGTAAAGAAAGAGCATTCCAGGCTTGCTTTCTACTAAGTTTCCTCTTTACTAATATTTATCTCTCTTTATAAATTAAGGAAAATGTATTTGCAACAGGAAAATGCAAGGCCTGATCCTTGCAACAAAATTCACTCTTCCACTGACAACCATTGATTCCTGTGAAGGAGAATGCAAGCGCTGCAGACCCACCCTGCTCTCTTCTCTGTGTGTGCACATATGTGTGTGTGTGCTTCTATCAGAAAACCTGGTTAGTGCCTGACTGTTCTACTTAGTAGTTTAAAGAAATTACTTAGAAATGAATGGGAAGAAGATAAGACAATATGAGCAAGTGAGGACCTGGTCAGAATACTCACTTTCTTTCACACCTTATGCTTTTTACTAACAGTATTTTATAAGGACAGGCATTAATAAAGGCACAGAAATACTGCGTCCATACAGGTTTGTTTGGTTTTTTTAAATTAAATTAAGGATGTCAACACAGGATAGATGTGTCAGTTTGTTTGGCATGCCTTTGGATCCTGTTTCTTGAACGCAGTTGGTATTACACAAGTCTTAGTTTGCAGTGAGGAAATCATAGCTGTCATCTACATTGGGTTGCACAAGCCAGATACTAAACATTACTGGTTTGTGATGTTAAGATACTATATTTATTTTTGAAATGATGTCCTTAAGTCTTGTAGAGTTTTGCACTTAAAAATTGTAGTTTTTTTTTTGTTAAATATGTCTTTCTAGTTTTTTCTTAAGAAAATTTTTGTTTTGTCTTTGGATTTATCTTCAATTCCACTTGTTTTCTTCTTCAGGAATATCAATTATGCATGTGTTAGATTTCTTTTGCCTTCCATGTCCAACGTTTTCTTCCACAGTCATTTCAATATTAATGTTTCTTATGTGTTTTTAATAACTTTGCTGTTACCTACCTGTCATTTTTTTATGAATGTCTTTCTTTTTCTCTGATTGTTTCTGTAATCTTTTTGAATCTTTCCCTTCTGTTGCGCTGCTATCGGTCTGCATTTTCTTGATGGTTTTGTAATTGCTTTCTGAATTCTTGCCTTGTCTTTGATCATTTTCTTTTGTTACTTGTTTTTGAGGAACAATCACATGGCCTGCAGCGTCTTTAAAAAATTTAAAGGTCTTCATACATTTTTTTCTCTTACATTTTTGTAGGTAATTCTTTTCCATTTGGTTTCTATTTGACATTTAATAATCTTTATGTATAGGTCCCTACACCTATATCTTTTTATATAAAATCAACAGAAAATGTTGGCTTTTTTTATAAAGAGGGTAATTTAAAATAAGCCCATTGAAATCTTCTGCTGTTTTTGGAGTCATAGCGTAATAGGTAGAATGGTATTCTTTTTATTTCATTGGTAAACTGTTTCTTATTCTGTGTCTTCCTTTTCATATGAGTTTTTTAAAAAGCAAAATAAAGAAAAGACTATAGGAAGTAAGGAGATAGATCTTTCTCAGGTGTGAAAGGAATCAGGAGACAGAGGGTATGGGAAGGAGTGAAAAGAAAGAGGGTGAAAAAAGAATTAAGATGCTTTCTGTACATTAGCAACTCTACACAAGGAACACAAACATTATGTACCAAAAATGTTTAATTGATTTAATAGCCTTGTTAAGGTACAGATTGTCTAGCACATTTTTGATAGCTGTGGGTTTGCATTATAAGAATATGCTTTCAAATGATGCATGTTAGAAATAAAAGACTTTTCATATTAACTTTGAATGGAAACTCTGAATTTTTATTCCAGTTTTCTTAGAAATGCAGTAACACAACATACAGTTAATCTTTTGATGCATTGTTATTTCAGCAGCAACCATTTGGTAATTTCTAATGTTTTAATTTTATAGATTTTAAAATGTCTGAAGGTCTATCATTAGTAATGCTACAAAAATCAATATCTGAAACATTTTGAACATATAAAATTACAAAATCTCTTCTTCATTTAAAAAATCATGTGATGTATGCTTATTATCTCACTGGGAAGCTGTTGTGTTTATGCAAAAAAGAGGGCACAAAAACTCGACTTTGGCTTAAAATTCCATCTTGATGGAATACAGCTTCAGTTACATGAACTTTTCCATATGTTTATCTTGATATATATGTACATAATATAAAATTTGTTTTAAAAACAAAATCATGTTTAGGTCATGAAAATTTTTTGTGGTACCAGGGCCAAAAACATGTTTAAAACATGAGTGCTACATATACGTCCTGTTTTGAATTTTTTTCCCCACTTAACATCATCAACATCTTGAACATGTCCAATACCGAGAATGTAATACTATTTATTCTTTTTAGTGTATGATAGCACAGCATCCAATTGCATGAGTGTTTTGCAATTCAGTTAACTACTTCTTTCTAAGTGTTGCTGGAAATAGTGCTTTGACTTTATTTTTCCAAAGACTTCTTTGTAGTTAGTTGTATTTCTCTAACATACAGAGGTGGAATTTCTGGGTCACAGGATGTATAAAGTTAACACTTAAAATGCTTCCAGTGTCTTTCATGAAAAATGATACCAATTTACTCTCCTCATGAATACCATAAGAGAAAACTCTTTCCTCACGTGATTTATCCTGTGCTGACAATTTGATGTAATTTTGACAAACTGTCTTATCTGCAAGGAAAACAGCTGTTTTAAAATGATGGCTTATCCAAAGAACAGCAGGCTGGGGCTCTCACCAAGAAGGAAATTTAGTACATTAGACCTTTTGCTGTGGTAGGAATAGCCTGTAATCCCAGCACTCTGGAAGGCTGAGGCAGGAGGATCATAAGTTTCAGCCTAGCCCGGGCAAATTAGTGACTTAGAGAGGATCTGCCTCAAAATAAAAAGAACTATGTAGTACAAAGTCGGGGCCTTGAATTCAATCCCCAGTGCCACCCCACACACTACAGTCAAGTTTATAATTCTGACACCTTTGGTGTCACTAGTAAAGGTGGTTTTTAGGACAGATAGAAGTCATGAGTACATTATTAAAAGATACATAAGAAATCATGAATGAAATGTGCTGGCTTGTATGGCATTTCCTAGTAACTATACTTTCAGATTAATTACCCTATTATAGTAAGCTGTTCTGATGGAGAGACATTTCCATTCTACACGTAAGGAAGTAACTAAGATCGAGCAATAACCAAGATTTAGAACTAAAGGGCAGGCTTTCCATCTAAGAGTAGGTTTTTTTCAGTACAGTTGACTGCTCATTGCCCACCACCAGTTATATTATGTCACTATACTTTTCCATTTAGGGAAAAGTTATGTTCTTATATCTATCGAATACAACATATTAAACTCTTTAGCTATTATAAAGACATTCAGATAAAGAGAAAAATCTAAAGAGTATTTGCCATAAATTTGTGCATTCATACCACCCAAGTTTAATGACTGACAACATTCGATCATGTTTCCATTTTCCTACACCATGCAAAGCAAATTGTAGCTGTCATGAGCCATCACTCCCAAGAACTTGAATATGTTTTGTCCTCTAAGAATAAAATAGTGTGGCTTACTGAAAGTAACTTTTTGAAAATGGATTTTGCATTGTGGGATGTTTGTTCTTTTTCAAAATTCTGTTTTGTGGAATTTTGTTTTCCCAAGGCAGCCTCTTTAAATACAGTCCAGGCCAGTCTTACTCTCACTGTGTAGCTTAGGTTGACCTTGAACTAGCAGTCCTTCTGCCTCAGGATCTCAAGCGCAGGGACTACAGGTACACAGAGCCATGTCTGGCTTTCTTTTGAAATGAGTAGCTTCAAAGATATAGAAATCTTACATAAGTGCTTATGGACTTGGTGAAATTATAAGGTAAAGGGAGATTATAACTTAGACCAGTGACTATATTTAATGTATATATGGAAAATGAGACCAGAAGTGATATATTAATGAAAAATGGTTGATTCTCTGTGGTGTTTTGCTTGGTGTTTCATAGAAGGTATGTCCAGATGCACTTAGAGTTGTTTAGTACACTATTTCTTAGCTTTAGCGCATTAAATCATAAATGAAGCTTTTAAGTTCAGATACATTTAGCAAACGCTTCCCAAGATTACTGGCTCTGGCTTCTGGTGAGGATGTTTTTGTGCATGTGGTGCTCGTGCTCGGTCTCGCAAGCGCTGCTGCCTCTGAGCTCTAAATCAGACTTCTGGTGTCCAGGACTAAAATTACTCTCTTGAGTTACAAGTCTGAGCTCACTAGGTTCCTGTTAGCTAAACAAGCAGAAAGCAATTGGAAAGGATTTAAATAGATAAGATATCATTTGTTAAATTAATGGCCATACTGGGAAATGCAGGATTCAAATTACAAACTAAAATAATCTTGTATTATTATTGTTGTTGTTTCTGTTTCTCAGTTGCAGAAAGAATGCAAAATAAAAGAGGTTAGTTCGTCTCTCTTAGCCAGTTGTGCAATGGGAAAAGGAGTTGAAATTGTCAGCCCCTGTGGTGCTTGTGCATCTTCCCTCCCTGATCAGGCATATTGTGTGGCCCTGTGTAATTCTTGGGAAGGTCATTGATAAAGAAGCAATATATTCATACTGTGAAAAGTGTCCAACAGTAAAGTAAGGTGAGAGATAAAATTTTCTTCTCAGAGATACCCTTTGTTGGCTGGTTTCTAATTGTTTTCTGTTCATGTCCAACTATAGATCTCTTAACTTGGATTGTCATAGCGAAGTGCTCCGTATGGGTTGGGTTTTGTTTTTCACAGTTCTGGGAGCTACTCAGGCCAAGAGGAAGGAGCTGGCAGACATGCTGCCTGTGAGGGCCTCTTTGGGGCTTAACATGGGCATCTTTTGGCTGTACCCTACGTGGGAGGTTGAGGTGGCCTGTCTCTGTTTGACAGATTACTAGTGCACTTGTTCGTGGTGGCTCCCCTTCCTCTCCCACTTACTTCAGAACCTCATGTCCTAAAACCACCACACTGAGGATGTAGCCTTCAATACATGAAGGTGGGGGATACAGCTCTTCAGTCCTTAGCAACATGTATCCCTGTACATTTTATTTAACACAAGCTGTATGTGCTCTTTTTCACTTTGGCTTTCACAGACTCTATCTTGAATGTATTTGAAAGTAATACACAAAAGTCAACTTTTTTTTTTTTTGTAAATGACTATGTAGAACTTCAACATATTTCACGTTATGTAGCATATCCCTCCTTCTTCCCATACTGGGAACTGAACTCAGCACCTGGTACATGCTAGGCAGACGCTGTATCACTGAGCTCTACACCCAGCCCTCAATATATGTAGCATACTTATGCAGTTTATTTAAGCACTTTTCCTAAGAGTGGATCATGAGGGCATTTTGAGTTGTATGCTATTAAAAGCAGCACCACATTGGCTGTTTTTAAAGACTTGAATCTATATGTGAGTTATGTTAGGATAAATTCCTATTAATAGGAAATTGCTGGGTCATTTTAGATTTTGCTAGGTATGGTCAAGTTGTTGCCCAAGTGGGTTATACCAATGTGTGTTCCCACGAATTCAAGGAAAGTTTCTAACAGTGTAGTTGAACTTTTAAATATTTGACAATTGACTGTGTGAAAAAAAAATCACTTAAATTAACCTGTATATTTAAGCAAAGTCTAGCACTTAAATGCTTGTGTGTCTTAAAGCCATTTATATTTAATTTTCTGTGAATTACTTGCTTTTTTGTGGCCTCTTATTTATTCAAGGCAAAATAAGAGAAACTTGATTATTTTCATAATACTGTTTTTATCTTTTGACTTTCATTATATATCTTTCCCCTGAGCTACAGATTTTACTTTCTGTGTAAGCACTGTGCGCTAACTGATCGCGCTACTGGGGCTCCTAAAGGCTGTTTTCTGTGTGACGACTGATCCCGCTGCTTTCTCACTGATGCTGTTGTCTCACTGATCCTGTTTAGTTTGCAGACTGTTATGTGTGACATCGCCTCCTGTTTTGGTTTCTGTACTCCCTGTTCCCAAAGCCAGGTCCTCTGCTTCAGCCTTTCTGGGGATTAAAAACCACCCCCAGAGGAGCCACCTGGCTTCAGGAACCAATCTGGAGGGTTTCTTTCTTTCTTCTTCTTCTTTTTTTTTTTTTTTTTTTTAGTTTTTTGACACAGGGCCTTACTCTGTGGTTTAGGCTGGCCCTGAACTCACTGTGTAGCCCACACAAACCTTGAATTCACAGCAATCCTCCTGCCTTTGCCTCCTGAGTGCTGGAATTACAGGAATGAACCACCATGACCTAGCATTGTGGTGTGTGGTACCAGGAATCGAACTTGGGACCTTGTGTTTGCCAGACTGACACTGGAACCACTGACATAAATTTCCTGTTCTTTATCCAGTCCTCCTATCCCAACCGAGCTTCTGCCTGTGGAGACGGGTAGCTGGTACTATTGTTCTCTGAAACTGCTGACATTCTCTGTTCCAGCCCTTCTCCTACTCTTCTTCCAGTCCTTCTCAGTGTGGGCCACGAGCCAGCAGCCTCTGCCTCATCTCCAGGGAGCTTGTCAGACACACATCATGGCAGACCACGTCCCAGACCCCAGTCTCCGGGTCCAAGGCTGTGGGTGGGTGGGGCCTCAGCCCTTCGCTTGGTTTAACCACTTATGAATGACCTTTCCCCTTTTCCATCTTCCCAAATCCGGGATGACACCAACTAGCAATGAGCACCCTTTGTCCTTTTGAAGTTTTACTTTGTTTATTCTTTATAGTGATTTTTTGGGGGGTTCCAGAGTAAAATATATTTATTTGCTATGTTTCATGAAAACTCTGTTTATTTATGGTTATATATTTTAAGTCTTTGCACCACCTTGAATTACCCGTGGTGTGGGAAGACAGAATGTCATTAATTTTGATTTAAAAAATGGCAGCTCCACATTTAGCTTCCTGTCCTCTATTGCCTAGGTGGTTGTCCTAACAGGGTTTATTAAATAATCAGTATTTTCTTCTTTGATTTGAAATTCTACCTCTATCATATCCCTTATATTTTGGCTCTTTAAATTATATTATCTCTTATATGATAGTGATAACTACTGTTAATTTTTTAAAAAATTAGTTTTCATATGTCCTGCTTATTTTAATCTTCATTTTTACTCAAGACATTTTGTGTCCTTATTCAAAATGATAAGGTCATTACCATGTTTTTATTTCTTACTGGAGTTATAGAAATACTAAGCAGATGTGCTTGTGTGTGTATTGTATAACTTTTTTTTTTATAATTACAGTCTTTGTTTTCTTTTCACACATATGAAAAAGAAGCATTTCCAGAAGAATGCTTTCTAATCTTTTGCAAGCGCTGTTGTTAAAGTCAGCATAAGGTTTTCCTGCATGCCTCAGTGGAGGCCCTGTGACCACTGGGACAGCATGGAGAAGTCCAAAGCCTGCTTCAGTGCTTAGCAGGCCAGCTGGGGGCTCTTGCGTGTGTTTGAATCCTGCTGTCACACATAGAGCTGGGACATGGGGCAGGTTGGAGAACCTCCGATGCCGAGGTGGTGGGATACTGCTTTTCCGAGAGTGAGGCTGGAGCAGCTGGAGCAGCTGGAGCCGCACTGAGTCCTGGCATTGGCAGGTCCGCAGCAGATGAATTCCTCATCTCTGCACTTGTAGGGAGGTGGTGTCCCTGGGTCTTTCTGAATGCTTTTGTGATCATCAGATGTGTGGTAAAAGTGGAAGTTTGGAAAGACTTCCAAGATGGCCTTGCCTTGGCTGTGCTACGGGAGAGGGCAGAAGACAACAGTAAATAATAATAGCTAGTATCTTCAGGCATTAAGCCTATCTGGGAAGTCATTTGGCAATTACTGTTGCAGAACACAGTCATAGAATTAATCCTTTAATTTTACAGGTGGGGAAATAGATCTAGAGGGTTAATGACTCACCCAGGATCATACAGCAGTGTGAACTTAGTGGCAAAGTTCAGATCAGAAAGAGATAAGTTTCTTTCTCTTCTATGATTATGTTTGCTGAGGTGCATCTCCGAAGCCCCCGCTGTGCTTGAGAACTGGTGTTTGTGTAGGATAAGGGACACTTGAACTTGGAGGAACAGAAATGCTTTAGAGCTTCTGTTCTGAGTTTATTCAGAGCCAGATCTTCTCCTCTGACTCATAAGCACAGCTTCAACAGTGTGGCACTGGGCTGTGGGCCACTAAATTTAGGGTGAGAAGTGAGTCCTGGGGAAGGTCATGTTTGACAGAACAAGCACTCCCCCAAATCAAACCAGAAGTGAAATGTCAGACCCCTAGACAAGCCAGCATGTCTGAGGGATGTAAGTCAGGAACAGGTCTGAACGTAAGTGTCAGAGATGGGCAGGGACAGGGACTGCACACAGGTGGATGAAAGCCAGTGGTTAGAGGTCCGGGCTCACTTGTATTGTGTGGCAAAAAACACATGGGAATGAAACATCACTTCAGCGGATCTGAGCACCCGTCTGAGCTGGACTCTAGGAATGTACCTGCCTTGGGAATCAGCGAGGAGCTTCTAGTTTGAGAGAGGGGCGGTACCAAGCTGTGAGAAGCAAACTAACTTTTCAGAAGAGCAACTTTTTTGTCTATGGTGGTTTCAATTTGCTGGTTGAGTTGCACCAACTGTAGCTGATTGGTGACTGTAGTGTAAACTTTGAGGGGAGTGAATAAAGTCTTTTCTGGAAAGTTCCTGATCCGTCTCCATCAGCCTTTGGTCTAAAGCTGGCCTTCAGAATGTCATACAGTCAGCTGAGCCTTGTGAGACGTGCCTATAATCTCAGTAATTTGGAGGCTGAGGCAGGAGGATTGAAAGTTTGGGCTAGCCTGGAGAACTTGGTGGGATCTTGTCTCAAAATGAAATGAAAATGCTGGGTGTACCTCAATGATAGAGTATTTGCTTGGTGTGTAGGAGACCCCGAGTTCAACCCCAAGTATTGCAAAAATGAAACAAAACAAAGTGAAGTGGAAAAAAGCTCTCTAACTCTCATGGTCCTACCTCATAATTCTATAAATTAATTTTGGTCTTGATTTTGATAAAGAAGAAAAGTGCTTACCCTGTTATATAAGTTAAGAAGGAAGAACACTGGAGTCACAGCTAAGCTGAAAGACCTGTTGTTTCCCCCAAATATAGGACTCCTTACTGAGCTATAAGCCACTCAAACATACACATAAGTAGTATCTTTCAGGATCTTCATGAATTTGTAATAATATTGACATGAATATATCTGATCGAGGAGTAGTTTCTGTTTAGAAACTATTTCCACTTAGAAAGCAACCGTGTTAGTTTAAGTGGAGTTGTTGAGTAAGTGTGGAGGGATCCTTAAAAGCATTGCTCAGAATACCTCAAAAATTCTGTTACAGAGGCTGCTCTAGTTATAAATCCAAAGATTCGTATATTGAAAGTTCATCTCCATTGTGAGGTATTGAGAGAGTAGAAATGTTATCTGAGTGTGGTATTTGGAGACAGGACATGAGGAGGTGATGCAGGTCAAGGGAGGCTGTGAGTGGAGTCCCCGTGACTGTGACTAATGTCAGTGAATGGCAGTGGCTTTGTAAGAAAGGGGGAAAGAGACTAGAAGACATATGCATCTGTGCACTCCATCTCTGCCATGTCTGTCGTGTCTTGCCTTGAGGCTTTGAAAAGTCATCATCAGGTTTGGGACCTTGACTTTGAACCGGGACCATGACCCCAAACTAACTTTCTTTTCATAAGTTACCAAGCCTGGACTGTTTATGGTAGTAGTACAAATGGATTAGTGAGAAGCCTGAGCAACCCCATAAACATGAATAATTCTAATTTGTAGAATTCACAATTGGAGTAGAAGTGGTGCAATAAATCATAGCATTCAGACTTTAATCATAGCGTTGCATGGAAAAAATTAAATGAAGTTTTAAGTTTAAATTTGGAGAATATTGAGTGATGGTGGTTGGTGAACCCTAATCTGAATCGAAAAGAGCTTTTGTTGGATTTATCTTGTTTTAATTGAAATGAATTGAGTGAATGTTAATTTTTCATTTGCTCAGTAGATTTAAATAATCAGTCATGGTGGGTTAGATCAATGGGCTTGGAAATCAGTGAGACGAGGGCCACCTACAAAGACAAGTGAAGGAGCCCGTGGCGTTGTCAAAGTCATCAGCTTCCATGAGTTTTACTGCTGTGCACAGAGAAGCTAAGAAACCCCCTCATGTGCCTCTAGCACAGTTGAGGAATACCATCCTCCTAGGAAATGCACGGTACAAATTGTGCCTTTAGCTTCACATGCGGTGAGTCATATTCAGAGTGGTCTTCTTTCTGTTCTGCTGTTGTCCATAATTCATGCGAAAATATGACTTCAGCTCTGTCAACTTCAGAGGGTTGCAATCAGGCGTGTATGTGGAAGGATTTGCTCAGAGACGAGTTCTGTTTCTCATTTATACAACTGGGAACTCAGACTATCTTTGATCAATGTAGTGGCAAGGAGCTGACAGCAGCTTTTCAATTTCCAGCTTTACTTCTAAGCCTTTTGTTTTTCTTAAATTTCAAGAAGCTCTCCAAATAAAGGCTGCACATTGGATGTAATTATCTGGCTTATCTTTGAAAGAGCTAATCCCTCTAGTCCCTTTCTCTTCTCACTCTCTCTGTTTGTCTTTATCTCTTTTGTAGTACTAGGGACTGGACCCAGAACCTTCACACTGCTCTATGCATCTAGCCCTGTTTATTTCTTACTTTGAGACAGGACCTAGATAAACCACTAAAATGCTCATCCTGGTCTTGAATTCATAATCCTCATGCCTCAGTGTCCCACTGGGACATTGGGATGACAGGTGTGCTTCCCAGTGTCTAGTTATAAGAGCTAATCTGTAGACTAAAAATAAAATGTTGCCTGGAATAATGTTGATTGTAATCGCTAGTAGTAGAACACTCATATTTCCAAAAGTGTTTTTAATAGTTTAATTTCTTATGGACTCTGCCATAGTAGTAGGTGATGGGATTATGCGTGTTACGTAAGCATTCAATATGTAATGATCTGGACAGTGTAAAAAGGCTGAAGGCAGAAGTAAAAGAAAACAGTGATAAGCTTGAAAACTGCCTTCATTGGGCAGCGGTGGTACTGTAGCAGCTACAGCACTATTGCTGAGAGTAGCAGCTGTGATTATGGCTAACATTTATTGCCGTTGTACACCGTGCCCAGTTCTGTTGTTAGAGTCTTGTGTTGATTAACTCATTTAATCCTCACATAAGCTTTGTGAAGTAGGTCCTGCTACTTTGACTTCTGTTTTATAGGCGTGGATATCAGACTTAGAGGAACACAATAATTCATCCAAGATCACAGAGCTGTTTATGAAAACCATGTAGAGCACTGTGCAAAGAGTAAAGCTCAGAAGGTCTGTGTGCCACCCTCTTGCTGATGGAACTGCATATTAGATCCCAGTTTCCCCCAATTCAGCTTCCTCCTGTGGAAAATGGGAGGACGAGGGAAGGACAACCTTCCTGAGAGTGAGCCTTTGATTTTTTTCCTTCCCCATGAGAAAGCAGATTTAGTTTGGATTGGCACTGGCAGGAGCCATTCCTCCTAGCTTAGAGGAACATCTGAAGGTATTACTCTTGCCTGGGAGGATCAGAAATGAGGTACTGAGGCAAATGTCCTAACATTAAGGAGGCTGATTGGAGCTTCCTGGAATCTGAATTTACTCAAATACTAGGGTGCAGCTGATTTTGAAAAAGGAAGGTAAGACCCATTGTCCTCATCTGCAGTATTCTGTAGTATTCCTGGGGTTAGATTCCAATGGCAGGTTCATTGGAACAAAGGGCTGGAACCGTCCCCAGGATTAGGGATCCATGGAACTATACTTCTAACAAGCTCCAGGCAGCAGTACTCCTGCTGCTGGAGGTACAGGGACCACACTTCAAAAATCACTGCTCTGACACATCTCTGTGTAAACTGGGGTTGTAACACACACCTGTGACCCCTGCACTAGGGAGATTGAAGCAGACTCACTGAAAGTTCAAGGCCCAGCTAGACTGTATAGTGCAGGGAGAATATGTCCTTGGGTATTCAAAATCTTGTACAACTATGTTCAAAGATAAAAGCTAGGCCTTCCTTATTAAAAGCATAATCAGGAGAAATGCCATTTAGCCAAAAGGACGTTGTTTTCAGTGGTATGCTCTTTACGAATTTTGAGAAGTAGGTAAAAAAGCAACTGTCCATTCTAGGGTCAGTAGTAAGGTGATATGCACCTTTGTAGACCCGAAATTTTACAGCCTCCTGAACTAAACATGCTTCCTCCTCTTTTTTTCTTTTCTTTTTTTTTTTTTTTTTTGAGACAGGGTCTCGCTTTGTAGTTCAGGCTGGCCCTGAACTCAGCCTCAAACTCACATCACAGCAATCCTCCTGCCTCTGCCTCCCGAGTGCTAGGATTACAGGCATGAACCACCACGCCCGGCACTGTGGCGTGTGGTACTGGTTGCTGCTGGGCGTGAGTCTCCACACTCAGTAAGGTATGTGGTTAACCGGGGGATCGAACCCGGGTCCTTGCGCTTGCAAGACAGGCGCCGGAACCACTGAGCTAACTCCCCGGCCCCCTCCTCCTCTTTTTTATCAACTAGAGATTCTTGACTACTTCTCAGTGATGTTTGGGTGGTGGTGGAGGTTTATAATTAGCTATTTTCAAGGTAAGTATATAGGTAGTTTTAAATATTTGAACAAGAACTTTTCCCAAAGAATTTCTCTCACTGGAGCATTTAATAGTGAAGCCCTGATAGGTTTGTGTTTCTAGCCATGTGAAAAGTCATTGCAGGCCACCTGCGATTTTTTTTTTTTTTGAAACAGGGTCTTGCTTTATACTTCAGGCTGGCACTGAGCTCATTATGTAGCCCAGATGAGCTTGGAACTCACAGCGATCCTCCTGCCTCTGCCTCCCGAGTGCTGGGATTACAGGCATGAGCCACCATGCCCAGCATTGTGGTATGTGGTACTGATTGCTGGTGGACATTGTTGTATGTGGTTACTAGGGATTGAACTCAGGACCTTACACTTGCAAGGCAGACACCAGAACCACTGAGCTAAATCCGCAGCCCATGAATTTAATTCTTTGTGCAACTCTGCTTGCAAACTGAATTGGATAAGAATTAAATCAAATTTAGTGATTAGGTTCAATGTTGACCTTATAAGGGACTAATTCAATTGTCCAGTTTGATTTGTGATCAGAACCTTGGAAAGAATTAAGGTCGTGAACCAGGGAACCACTGTGTGTCATTACCTGAATTCACTGTGCGTGTTACACATCCTGTGAGTTTTATCAAGAGTATCCAGTCACGTTTCTACCTCAGTGTTAGCATAGAGAATGGTTTCTCTGTCCCGAAAATCCCTTATACCATGCCTGTTCATCCCTCCTCTCCCCGCTGATACCCTAGGATCCGCAATTTTTTTGACTATGTCTGTAGACCCTCTTTTTTGAGTGTGTCACATATTGTAATTGGACTCATATAGAGTGTAGGCTTTGCAGATAGGCTTCTTTCACTTAGCATTATTGCCTAGTGTGGCGGCTTGTGCCTATAATCCCAGCACTCAGGAGGCAGAGGCAGGAGGATTGCTGTGAGTTTGAGACTTGCCTGGGCTACCTAGTGTGTTCAGGGCCAGCTGAACTTCAAAGTGAGATGCTGTTTCAAAAAAAAAGATTCTCCCATGTGTTTCTATTGATAGCTTATTTTTATTGGCTGAGTAATATTCCATTATTTACTCCTTCCCCAGTTTATTCATTAGCTCCATTGAAGAAGATTTTTATTGGCTCCAAGTTTTGGAAACTGCTGTAAATATGTCTTTGCAGTTTTTATGGCTGTATATTTTCAGCTTATTTGAGTAAATACTCAAGACTGCAATTGCTGAATCATATACTAAGAGTCTGTATAATTTTTATTAGAAAGGGCCAAGCCGTTTTTCAAACTGGTTATACCATTTTGCCTTCTCAGCAGCAATGGATGAGTGCTTCTGAGATTTCGTATCCTCACCCGCAATTGTTGTTGCCAGTGTTTTGGAGTTTAGCCACTTTTATAAGTGTGCAGTCTGCATTTTATTAATGATATCTAATGTTGAGTATCTTATTTTATGCTTATTTGCAATTTATCTCTTTGGCAGGGTGGTGAGATCTTTTGTTCATTATGTAGTTGGGTTTTTTATTGTTGAATTCTAAGAGGTGTGTGTGTGTGTGTGTGTGTGTGTGTGTGTGTGTGTGTGTGTGTTTGTGTGTGTGTATTTTGGGTATCAGTCATTCTTCTACCTAATACTATTTTGCAAAGATTTTCTTTTTATTTATTCAAAAAATATTTGTGCTACTGGAGTTTGGACCCAGAGCTTCATACCTGCAATGTTAAGTACTCTACCATTGAGCTACATTCTCAGCATTTTTGTTTTTGTTTTTTTTTGTTCTTTTTTTTTTCTTTTGAGACTGGTCTCCCTATGTACTTCGGGCTGCCCTTTAATTCACTGAATAGTCTAGACTGGCCTCAGGAAGATCCTCCTGCCTCAGCTTCCCCAGTGCTGGGTTTACAGGTGTGAGCCACCACGCCCAAGCCATACTCTTGAGAATATAGCCAAAAATATATTTTATTTTTGAGACAGGGTCCTGCTAATTTGCCCAGGCTGGGCTTGAGCAACAATCCTCCTGCCTCTGCCTTGGAGTAGCTGAGATTAACAGGCATGTGCCATAGTGCTGGTGTCCTTTCATTTTCTTAACATTGTCTTTTGCAGAGCAGAGGTTTTAAATTTTTAAAAAGACCAATTTATCCATTTTCTTTTCATGCATTATGCTTCTGATACATAAAAAGCATGGTATATAAAAAGTCACCAACAAACTTAAGATCATCTAGAATTTTTCCTTTATTATCTTCTAGGAGGCTTATAGTTACTGCATTTTACATTTGAGTCAATGATCTGTTTTAAGTTAATTTTTATTACATATGTTTAAATTAATCTCTTTTACCATAGATATCTAATTATTTCAAAGCCATTTATTAAAAGACTATCCTTTCTCATTTGAATTGCCCTTGTTCTTTTGTTAAAAGTTAAGGGGTTTGGGGGTGCATGCCTTATAAATCAAGGCTGAGACAGGAGGATTGCAAGTTTGGGTCTCTGCCAGCCCCTCTCCCTGGAATTAGCACCTTGGGAGACCTAGTCTGGAAATAAAAAATAAATACACATTGAGAATATAGCTGGGTTCAGTCCTTGGTATTACCTCTGCACTTTTTGTCTGTATGTTGCCTTACTTATAAAATAGAAATAATACTCTTGAAATACAACAGAGTAGTTTTTGTCTCCTTAAAAACTCAAGTCACAAGGTACATGTTAAATCACATGAGGCAGGAAAACCAGTGGCAGCCCCAATGTTCAGCAGAGTTCAGTCTCTTTGCCTCTTACAACACAAGTTATCTCCCTGTTTTAATTACTAAATCGTACCAAGAACCCTGATCCATATGTTTTAGACATTTAAGGAATTTTCTTCATAGAAGTTTCTATCTACCTTTTAAGATCTTCTCTCTCTCTATTTCATCTTTTAAAAAAATAAAGGTAGGCTGGGGATTTAGCTCAGTGGTTCTGGCACCTGTCCTACAAGTCCAAAATTCAATCCCAGATACCAAAAAAAAAAAAAGAAAGAAAGAAAGAAAGAAAGAAAGAAAGAAAGAAAGAAAAGGAAAGGAAAAAGATTAAACAAAACAAAGATTTAGCTGACTGGCAGAGTATGGCAAAGCTGTACGTTCATGGAGAGAGCTTTTAGGACAAGACATTGATCAGGTGCAAATGCCGAAGTATTATCTTCATCGTTGTCGATAAAGATGCAGTGACTGGTGTGATCTGTTCATACTCCTGCTAATCTTTATAAATCCAGTCACGTCAAAGGGGCTGATCTTCTGTACACTGAGTCCTTTCTACCTACTTTAGATGTGCTTACTCAAAATTTATGCGTACATACTTGTGAAAATATTTTTTCTCAACCTACTTGTTTAAATTATTCATTCTCCAGCATTATTCTCTAAACTACCTAAGTTGTAGCTTTTAGTTAGAGTCTCATACTGTGCACAAAGCCTATATAACCTCTGTACATATTCAACTTAACACCTTTCTCAAATATTTGGGAAATACTTGCTTTATTAAAATGTCTATCTTAGAAGAAGGAAAGGAGTGTGCTGATATATTTGTAAATCATTGATGAACACACTTTTAATTCTTCCAAAATGATTTCTTGAGTAATGAGGAAATAGCCCCTACAAGTCAATGTATTAATATAGAAGAATGGAAATTTAGAACAGGCAAATCAGAAATTGAAATTATTTCAGCCATTCTAGCTTTCTTTTGGCTATTACATAGGTGATATACTCTAAAAATATTGTACTTTTAATATATCAAGGCCTTTATATTTAAGTTGATTTCTTATTACAGTATGTACCTTTTCTTATTATTTTGAAAAATTCCCACAAGCTGTCATATCTCAGGAATGAATGTGTTTAGGTTGTTTATATTTAATATAATAATTATTATGGTGACTATAGATATGCCATTTTTTGTATGTATAATTCCCCTCTGTTACTTGCTCCTTTTCCTCCCTCCTTCTGTCTTATTTATATTATTTGAATCTTTTTAGTATTTCATTTTAACTTTTCTATTAGCTTTTGAGCTCTCTTTCAAAATATTTATGTGTGTATGTGTGTGTATGTTTCTGTGTGTGTGTCTGTGTATGCTCTAGGAATTACAGTATGCCTACCTAAACTCTCAGTTTACTAAGAGTTAGCATCATACCAACTTTAAATAAAGTGCAGAACTTTTCAAAGGTAAAAACTCCTTTTTCCTTCCTTACTTAGCTGTGATACTCTTGATCTGTTACCTCAACATTTTTTTTTGTTTGAGACAAGGTCTCACTTTTTGTAGTTTAGCCTGACCCTGAGCTCACTGTGTAGCCCAGGCTAGCCTCGAACTCACAGTAATCATCTTGCCTCTGCCTCCTGAGTGCTGGGATTACAGGCGTGAGTCACCATGCCAGGAACTGTGATGTGTGGTACTGATTGCTGGTGGGCATAAGTCACCATTCCCAGCATTGTGGTATATGGTTACCAGGGGTTAAACTCAGTACCTTGCACTTGCAAGATAAATGTTGGAACCACTGAGCTAAATCCCTAGCCCCTCAACATATATTGATAATCTATTCATGTTGTAGTTTTTGCTTTCAACAGTCATAAATGTTTTAAAGGAATTAGAGGGAAAATAGCCTTTTACATTTACCTGAGTACTTTATTTTTTCTGTTGTTCTAAAATTTGTGAATAGACCAGTTTCTTTCCAGTGCTGTGTACCTAAGTCTGAAACATTATCATTAGCTTTTCTTTTAAGTTTGGTGAATTGAAATTTTTTAGCTTGTCCTTGCATCTAAAGATGTCATTTTTAATCTTTTTTTTCTTGAGTGTGTTACTGATGGATTTAGATTTGTAGCAAGGTAATATTTTTCTTCAGTATATTATAAATGTTTTTCCACTGTTTCTGACCTCTTCTGGCTTGTTCAAAGAAATCTGAAGTAATTCAAATAATCCTTCAAATAAGTGTATAATGTATACATTTTCTCTAACTGCCATGAGTATTATTTTATCTTTGCTTTTAAGTGGTTAATTATGATGTGCCTAGGTGTGATTTTCCTTGAACTTATTTTCTTTGGAGTTTATAAGTTTGACTTTGGTTTTTTAATAATTGGAGAGTATTCAGCCATTATTTTTTCAAATAGTTTTACCATTATTTTTTTCTTTTCATTCCCTTTAACAAACAAGCAAATAAGCAAACAAACAAGCACCTCCCCATGACATAAATACTAAGCTTTTACTGTTCTGCCATATTTCCCTGAGACTCTGTTCATTTGTTTCAGTTTCTTTCTCTTTTTTCCTCATTTTAGTTAATTTTACAGATTTTTCAAATTCATTTCCCTTTTCTGTTATCTCTATTTTAATGAGGCATCCAAAGAATTTTAATTTCACATATTTTCTACTTCTATAATACCCACACATTTCTTCTCTAGTTCCTGTTTCTCTTTTGAGAACTCTTTTTTTCCCGTTGATTTCATTGTCTCAAGGGTAGAACCTGTTTGCTTTTTCCTCTAAGAACTGCTCATGTATTACTAGTTCTTATGCAGAATGAAGTTAGGTTGTATCCTGGACATTGTATACAGTATGCTGTGTAAATTTGGTGTCCTATATTATCTTTTGAACACTGGATTATTTTGGTTTTAGCAGACAGTGATCTGAGTAAGATTCAGGACTGAATTTCTGTCTCACCTTTTGTGGGTGGAGATCTCACTTGATTTACTTTTCAAAGTGTTCACTGTGGTACTCTGGATCTGCCTCATGTGTGTGCTCATGGGTTAGTCTGAGACTGGACGGTGCTCAGTTCTGGAAGAACTGGCTGTTTCTATGCCTCTTAGGGTCTGCGTCATGAATGCACAGTTCAGATTGAAGCCAGGAATTGTTCTGGTTTGTGGGTAGAATTCTGATCTTCCCTTCTCCATCTTATTCTCTCCATGATTTACCTCACCTCCAGTCTCTCTCTCTCTCTTTCTCTCTCTCTCTCTCTCTCTCTCTCTCTCTCTCCTGCAGGGATTCTTTTTCCAGGTGCTTGTGTCTGGAAATACAGAGCTTCATTTGTGGGGTTAGCTGTGCTCACTATGGTTTTCCTGCTTCTCTGCTGTGTGGTAGAACTCTGACTGGGTCTTGCTCTGGGACAAAACTGCAGTCACTTTCTCATCACACTACCTGACACCCCCATTTAAAGGAGGAAAGATTTGTTTGGGCTCACAGATTCAGTCTACAGCCTCCTAACTCCACAACAGGAAGCTCTGGTAGAGAAGAATGGTGGAGGAGAGCTGTTTAGGCAAGGTAGGCAGGAAGCAGAGCTAAACCCTTCCGGGTCACATCCTTCTTGTGGCAGGATATAGAGGAAGTCAGGGAACAGGTCTGAAGTAAACTAAAGTCAGGGTTTAAGTAAGTTGACAAAGGGACCAACTAATTAACTTAAATAACAGACTCTGGCGCCTATGGAATGCAAGGCACAAAGAATAAGTCCCTAAACAAATCATAAAAGCCCAAGAGGAAGTGAAATGCAAATGAAGCACTTTGCCTTCTGGACATTAAAGGCCTACTGAACAATCCGGAGTATCCCTGGTCTGTCATGTCCTCTTCTACCAATTGCTGTGTAAAAAGCCAGTGGGCTGTTGAGTATTGCTCTGCTTTATGGAACTGTCAAGCACTGCTTGAAGGTTCAGTCTATCCCTATTTTCTAGTGGGATGGAGCCCAAAGAGTCACTGAGCAGAGTGACTGAGAGGAGTTGGTGAACGGGAACTGAAAGTCCTTGGCACCAGGTGTTCCTGGAGTCCAGGCTACAGATGTTTCTTGTAAGAACCGAAACTGTGGTGGCATGAGTAGAGGAGGGCAGCCTAGGGTGAACTAGAGGTGAAGATGGAGGCTCTCCTGTTCGTATCCTTTGATAGAAAAGACCAGCCCTAATTTCTCCCAGAACCCCTGCCTGATAGCTCGGAGTTTTTCCTTTCATTATTTCTAATAAACATACATGTGTCATTCTGCTCTGCTTGCTGCTTGCTCTTTTGTGGGCTTCAATCTTGGCTGCCCCGGAAGAAGGACAAGAGCAACAGGGGGCGGGTTACGTTCCGAGCAGAATGCAGGTACTAACAGCAAATCAGCTGTAAGCCTCCATGGTCCATCCATCACCTTCCCAAAGCCCTGGCTGTGAGTGCATGAAGCTCTTGGGGGAACATCTAGATAGAAACCGTAACACAAACAAGCAAGACCCAGGAAGTCACCTCTTTGAGATCACTTCTCTAAGTTTCATTCTGTGCCGCAGTTCACCATATTTGTTAACATTTCAGTCTTCAGATAATTGCTATTATCTGTTTTGGGCAACTATTGAGTATTGTTCAAGTGCATCTACTAAATCTAAAAAGTAAGACTTTTCTGACATCCACCGCAATCTATTCTACCTTTTGTTACTCATCTCTAGTCCCAAGGACTCAGTTTCTACAGTGTGCAGAGCTTATAGTTATAAAATGTCAGGGAGAGAGAAACTGTGTTGGATTTAGCTGAGCACGGAGTACCTGGAGCTTCCTGCTTTTTCTTAGTTTCTGCTTTTGAAGGGACTTTGCAATTCAAACAGAGCTTGCAAAGAAGATCCCTAGTTTGCTAACAAGTGACACTTTGGTGTCAGGCTGATTTAAATGAATAATTTCCTTCTTCTCGATCTTCTGTAAGATTTTGTGAGATGGAAAGGCCCAAGGGAAGCCATTTAAATGGCCTCTACCTGGGAATTGATAAATCAAAAAGAGTGTTACATCCCTGGAGGGACTGCAAAGATTAATTTGCAGGGATCCATGACTTGAACCATGCACAGGTGATGGTTCCTGCTGTACCCCCATTTAACTCTGTTCAGCCTGTCAGGAGAATGACAGTGGGTTACACTGTGAACTTGGTCAAGTGGTGACTCCATTCACAGCTGCTATACTGAACGTGGTTTCCTTGCTTGAGCAGAAGAATACATCTCATGGTGTCTGGTACACAGCTATTGATTTGGCAAATGCCTTTTTCTCCACACCCATTCATAAGGCCCACTAAAAGCAATTTGCAGTCAGCTAGCAAGACCAGCAATGTATCTTTGCTCTTCTACCTTAGGGGTATATCAGTTCCCCAGCCCTGTGTCACAACTTGTTTTCCAAGAATCCTGATCATCTCATCTTTCTCTTCCACAAAGTTTCTCTCTGGTACATTACATTGATGATTTTATGTTATTTAGACCAAGTGAGCAAGAGGTAGCAATCATTCTGGACTTGATAAAGCGTTTGTGTGTAGAGGTTGGGAAATAAACCCAGCAAAAATTCAAACTTCCTCTATCTCAGTGAAATGTATAGGAGTCCAATGATATGGGACACACAGAGATACCCCCTTCTAAGGAGAAGTTTTTGCATCTGGCCCCTCTCACAGAAAAAAGGAACAATGCTTAATTGACCTCGTTGACCAACTAAGCATTGAGTGATTAAAAAAGCTGTTAGTTTTGAGTGGCTCAGAACAAGAGAAGGCTCTGTAACAGGCTCAAGTGGCTCTTCTCATGGGTTAAATTACTTAAAGGCTATAGGAGATCAGACAAGAGCCTGATAAGGCCTGAGTTTGATCCTTGGTACCACAAAAAAAAAAAAAAAAAAAAAGAGGTATATATGTGATTGGGCCAGAGCAGGTCTTGAATATACAAGCGTTACATACAAATGTCCATGTTTCCTACTCTTTCGTATATTGTTTTCTGTTGTTAGCATGCCTTTGTGGCCTCACAGGGTGCACTTTAATGATCTGCTGACAGACCAGACAAGGGCCTGGTTTACAGATACTTCTGAGCATTATGCAGGCCCCTCCTGAAAGTGTGCAGTGGCAGCACTATACCTAGCTCCCTTCCTAGGGCATCCCTGAAAGATGGTAGTAAAGGGAAATCTTCACAGGGAGCCGCGCTGTGGCTAGTGTACCTTGTCAGACATTTTGCTTGGAAGGAAAAAAGTAGCCAGATGTGTGATTAGATGCCAGGTTATAGTGTACATAACAATTTATGCCAGTGATCTGGCTGGATGTTCAGGGATTTGAAAGGAAAGTTAATGGCAAAGGTATTAGGGGGAGTGGTATGTAGATAGACCTCTCCATACAAGTGTGTCCATGTGAATGCTCAACATAAGTAATCCCAGGAGAACAGAATGTTAATAATCAAGTAGATAGGATGGTCAGTTCTGTGGGTAACAGGTGATCCCCTTCCTCTGTCCTTGCCCAACGGTCTCATGAATAAAGTGGCTGTAGTGGCAGGGATGGAAGTCATGCATGGCCTCAGCAACATGGACTCCCTCTCACCAAGGCCGATCTGGCTACAGCCACTGCTGAAGGGCCAGTATGCCAACAGCAGTGACTAACTCTAAGTCCCTGAGAGGGACCATCCCATGGGGTGATCAGCTTGCGACCTGGTGGCAGGTTGATTGTGTTCGAGCACTTCCATCATGGAAAGTACAGCACCTTATCCTTATGGGAATAGATACTTGTTTTGAATATAGATTTGCTTTCCCTGTGTATAATACTTATGCAAAAAGAACCGCACATGGACTTAGAGAATTCTTTACCCACCATCACAGAAGTCTTCACTTTGCTTTTCACCAAACAACAGACATCATAGCCAGAGAAGTAAGGCACTGGGCTCATGCTCAGGAATTCACTGGTCATTCTATGTTTCCCACCATCCAGAAATAGCTGGATTGATCGAGTGGTAGAATGACCTTTTGAAAGTTACAGTGCCAGTTATGCGGCAGTATCTCGAAGGACTGGGGCAAAGTTCTCTGGAAGACTGTGTATGCTGTGAATCAGCATCCAGTGTATGGTACTGTTTCTCCTCTAGCCTGGATTCATAAGCCCAGGACTCAAGGAGTGAAAAGGGAAGAGTATTGCTCACCAATAGTCCTAGAAATCCAATCACAACCTTCTTGCTTCTTATTCCAGTGGCGTTATGCATTGCCACTTGTCTCAAGTTTCCCCAAGTTGGACTTGGGCTTGGCGACCCTCTAATGTCAGCCTCCAAGGGTGCTAGGATTGCAAGTGTGAGCCACCATACCTGCGTTCTTATAGTGCTTTTAAAAACAAAGGGATAATTTGTTTTAAAATCAGCCTTATCAGGCACTTGTTGGATCTCCTATAGCCTTTAATTAATTTAACCCATGAAAACACTGAGGTTGGCCCTTGAAATCGAGTCATGAGATATGTATTTATCCTTCTGTTTTCCATTTGCTCCACTCGAAGATCTCAGCTACCAGGATAGGCACATGTGGGTTAACAGTGACAAGAATGAATTGTAGATGTGTGCCCCTCACCGTGGGCATCACAGTCTTACTGTGGGCAGAGTTCTTGGTGTCGGATGATTATTGTCAATCTGATAAGATAAGGCCCCTGCATTTGACAAGGCACTTGAGATAAATACCTAAATCATCCATAATGTAGCATATAGAAAAGATAAAAATCATATAATGCAAAAGACTGCAACATATGGAAGGAATATAGAGGAGAGTCAAGTAGTTTGTTTCTAACAGCCTGATTGGTGTCAAGATCACTCAAACTAAGGATGAAAACACCCTCTGTCCTTCACCTGTCTTTTCTACATCCGTACTCTGGTCTCACATTGCTCAACTCCACATTTATTAGCCCTTGGACCTTGGGCTGTTGCATAACATTTCCCTGCCTCAGTTTCCTTAAAATCAAGGTTTGTGGCATCTTGCCTCTGGGAATTGTGAGGATCAAACAAACATTTAAATCAGAACTCTTGTCTAACGTGTTGTAAGTCCACACAAATTCTTGACTAAAATACATAAGAATTTGTCACCATTACCTGGAAGAGTAAAGATCTTTATCTAGGAACTAGATGGAGGACACATCTGTGGACAGGTTCTTCTGGAATTCTGGTGTCCTTTTTTAGGGATTGGCTGCTTCTGTGATGCGCAGTGTGGCTCATGGAATATCTGAACTTACAGGCATAAAATTATCTTCTTCTGGAGCAAACTAATTGAAAATGATAGTCTGAAATTTGTGTTAGTCTGACTTTCAGGTTTCTGAATTATACTTTGTCAAAGTCCATTCCAGGAGTATTTTTATATGGCAGTAAATACAATGAGAAGGGAAAGTTTAAAAATTAACCTCTCTCTGTTCTACCTTTCCCTTGTCGAGCTGTCATTCAACATTTGATCAGACATGTTTCATTCAAAATCAAAAGAACAGAAGATTGCCTGGTTTTTACATTATCAGTCCTTAGCACAGCTGCAAAAAATGCACTTTAGTTTTAGTTTTCTGCTTTCAGATTGTTCCATGCCTCAGGTACATTGGGCGTAGCCTTTATTTCCGGTCTGTACAGAGATCCAAAAACATATCTTTTAAATAACAAAGATAGCAACACAGACAGAACAAACAACACTTCCCAAGAGGCCACAGGTTCATCTTTGTATGTCTTGAACAGTTTGGAGCTTCTCATGGTATTTTTCAATATTAACTATGATGTTATGAGCATTGAAACTTGACATTGAGAAAATTATAAAGTAGTTCTTTGCCCAGAGTAATTAGGACTCTTTTGTGCCCACTGCAGCTTCCGGTAGATTTTCAGGTAAAGTTTATTAAATTATCCCATGGTCCTTGAGGAATGCAGTGTAGTATTGTTCCCATTTTGTGTTTGCCTTTGTACTGTTGTCTGATTCAGTAGGTACAAGAAAGTTGTCAGTAGAATTTACGTCTCCACTCCTGAACTGTCTCATAATCACCCAATTTATCTCCCTGGAGACAAATGCCTCTTTCTTTGCACTTAAAATGCATACACACATGCACACACACATTCATTTTCTGATCCCCACTGCTGCCTTGTTAACTAATTTTTTAAAATCTTTATTGGTACATTACATACACGCATCATGATTGCACTCCATAATGGGGATTTGCACCAGTATAAGACACAACTTAATTCTCATTTTTTCCCATAGCCCTACCCACCCTACCACCCCCCCATATACATAAAATTTGTTTCCTTACTTTTTTGCTATAATCTCATTATTTTTCCCCCTTCACCCTATTTTACTTTGAACATTTTCTATTTCACAATATATAACATACAGTTCTAGGACTCATTTACATCTTTATTTTCTCATACCAGAGAAAAGATGTGATATGTACCTATCTGTGACCTATTTATTTCACTTATGAGGATATCTTCAAGGTATGTCCATTTAAGTATAAATGATTCAAACCTATCATTTTTTATGGCAGAGTAATACTCCATCCTGTAGGAGAACCACAGCTTTTTTTATCCAGTCTCCAGTTGATGTACACTTGGGTTGTTTCCAAGATGTAGCAATCACAAATTGGGCTGCTATAAACAGGGGTGCACATATGTCACTGTGATATGAGACTTTTAATTCTTTTGTGTATATATCTTGCAGAGTGATGGCTGGGTCAAATGGGACCTCCAATCCTAGCTTTTTGAGAAATTTCCAAACTGATCTCCACAGGGGTTGTACCAGTCTACAGTCCCACCAACAGTGGAGAAGGGTTCCTTCTTCTCCGCAGCCTCACCAACATTTGCTGTTGGCTGAATCTGAAATGCTGCCTTGTTAACTATTGACAGACTAAGTATAACGTCTTCTTGACAATCTGCAACCATTACTATCAATGTTGATTAAGGTTTTTAAAGACAATTATGCCTCATTACACTAAGTACTGTATCTGTAAATTTGTATGTTCTGTTTTGAATTTGTCACTGTTATTTGTAGCTTTCATGCTGTTTCTCTGACTGAAAATGGTTACTTCCTGATGTCAACACACCTATGTCAAAAAGTGCTCTGTCCAGCATACCACTTCTAATCCAGTGTAGGCAGGGAAAGCTACAGGGACTTGTGTGATAATTGTGTCTTAAGTGAAGCTAGATGCTATGAATCTCAGTCTGAAGTAAGCAGGGAAGCTGTAAAATGCTTGAATGGAGCTATGCAGGGTACTCCTCAGGAAAGAAAAAACATGGCCAGTGGAGTAAGACTTCTGTTATAAAGAGGATGACAGAGCTGTATCAGATACAGTTTGTTGAGTCAGAGTGGAGGGAATTAGCTTAGCTTCAAGTATTGACTGAGCATGTTCAGTGTAGGGAACAAATCAGACATGTTAGGTGCTAAGTATCCCAGAAGTAAATAACAGAATTAAAGAAAGAAGGAAAACAAAATGACAGACAAGTGCATTCATACATTCAGAGAAGCAGGAATGTCACAGGTGGGTTTCCACTAAGGGGATGGTCCTAAGGCAGTACCTTTGTAGTCTGTTGCAGGAAGAGGGGTGTCAGAATGAGCAGGGTGGGGAACAGGAGCAGGGGGTGTGTGAATGGGGCAGGGCTGATCTTGTGGGACCTTGGAGACCCCTGGCAAGGCCTTGGATTTTTGCTCTCAATGACATAGGACACTATCTCTAGCTTATGAACAGGGGAGTGGTGTCAGTTCACTCACTGGTTGGTGCATTGGGGAAAATTTTCAAGAGAAATCCAAATAGATTACAGCTTTGAAATATCAGAACTCAAGGATGCTGATATGAGGGGAGGAGTTGGAGAGGCCTTTGTCAATACTGGCGGGAGAAGTTGGTCATGGTGCACACGCCTGCATTCCCACTTACTGGGGAGGCAGAGGATTGAGTCAAGGAGTTCAGGGCTAGTCTGGGCTTCATAAGGAGACCCTCTTTCAAAAAACAAAACCAAACTATCAGTCAAGATGGAAGATGGTGACTGATCTTAAATGGGAGGTCCTGGTGTTGGGTCCCCTGTACACTCGCCCCAGGACTTGCCCTGACCCTTTCCTGGGAACTGTCTTCTAGTCAACGTCTTTCTTTCTCCATTTCTTCCCTGACTGAAGACATCTGAGTACCAAGACTCTGATAAGGGCTTATGTTTTATAAAGAGCACAACTTTGAAAACAGTTATATGCTACATGCGTGCCAGTCTTTAAAACCCTTTTTCTACAGTGATCAGGACTCTCCTTGTGAAAGCAGCATTTGTTTCTGCTAATCCTCTCTAGTTCCTAATGTTTTTTCTGTCTCTGCTGCCCTTCAACCTTCTGGTGTTCCCACCAGCACCATGCCCTCTGCCCTTTGCTCATCCTTCTTTGTACACACTCTCACAGTGAATATGCTACTGCTTTTGCTTAAGCCATCTTCTGGCCGGGGTCACAGGTCCCCACTCCAGCCCTGACATGTGAGTTTTGTGTTGTTCGTGCTTCCTCAAACTGGTTCCTTGTCCCCTTTTCTTTTTATTGCTGCATCTATTCTTCTTGTCTCAAAATAGAGCCCATTTTGACACATTTTCCTTTTTTATTTTTCTTGCAGATCTTATAAATCCTATTTTTGGAGTGTCTTCCAGGTTCACACTTTTTTCTTTTTCATAATACAGGCTCCACATCCCACCCTTCTTCTCAGATTCCAGCCATAGCCCTGAGCAGCTCATTTCTCCTGTAGCTGCCGTCCAGTCCAAGCTTCCTGGTCTAACAGGAGGAGGCCATCCAGCTACTGCTGATGATACACCAGGCACAGTGGAGGCCTCGGAGACCCAAACAGGCAAGAGCCACCCCTCAGCACCGCCCACTCTAGGATGAGCTAATAAGCCGGGACTGTCTATCTTGTGCCAGGGAAGGGTTGGGGTAGCAGGGAAGAGAATGATGAGGGTAAAGATTGCCAGATAGGGAGACAGTTTGCAGTTTAAAATTAAATAGGAAGGGCTAAGTTTACTTCTAACTTTTTTATTGAGGTAAAATACATATACATAAAATTTACCACTTTAACTATTTCTGAATGTATTCTATTGTATCACTAACTTCATTAACATTGTACAACTACCACCCCTGAACTTTATCATCATCCCCAACCCGGACTCTCTGCCTATCACAAAGACTCCTCATTCCTTCTTTCCCTTAGCCCTTGACAACTTCCATTCTACTCTCTTTCGGTATGAATCTAGCTCTTCTAGGTATCTCCTGTACATGGAATCATATAATACTTTCCCTTGCATGGTGTCCTTAAAGGTCAACCATGTTGTAGTATGTATCAGGTGGATGCACCACGATTTGTTTATCCACTCATTTTTCAATGGGCTTTTGGGCACCTCCACTTTGGGACTATTGTGAATAAGGTTATGATCACGGGTACACAGATATTTAAATATCTGCTGCTTTCAGTTCTTTGTGTTATAAACTTGCATGTAGAACTGCTAAATCCCAAAGTAATTCTAAGAGTGAATTTTTGAGGAATTACCATAGTGCCTTCCACAGCGGCAGCACCACTCTGCAGACCTAAAAGATTGTGGGGAGCAAACCAGGAGGTTACCT
The DNA here is from genome assembly GCA_004026965.1 of Petromus typicus. NCBI lineage: Eukaryota > Metazoa > Chordata > Mammalia > Rodentia > Petromuridae > Petromus > Petromus typicus. The sequence continues at coordinate 28,088 of PVIR01006560.1, forward strand.
CAGGAAGAGACTTTGGGAGAGGGAGCTCCATGTTAAGACCCTCAGTAATGTATGGAGAGTCCTTAGAAAGTTACTCCATTTTAATATTTTCTTAAATTATAGTTCTCATCATGAGATTAAATCCCATCTTAGTACAAATCTTATCTTAAAAATCAATAAACCTTCTTCCCCAAAGCAGGATTCTGCCCAAATTGCTGCAATCCCACCTGTCCACCTGTGAGTCCTGTAGCATGCTGTAGACTTGCTCATGTGTATTGAGAGCTGTCTCATCTTCCAGTTACATTCATTTCCACCTCTGTGTATGGCTTTTCTGTATTCCACCAGAAGTCTCCCACTCATTCACATAATGCACTCACTATGAGCTTTCCTCATCTCATTCTGGCCTGCCTGCATAGTCATTATTGTTATTTAGTACAAACTCATCTTAGTTGTGTTTTTAATCTCCTCAGTTAGATGATAAGATCCTAAGTTAAGGCCATTTCTCCTAAAACTCTTGGTCTCCCTGTAGTAATGCAATCTCTACTAACAGGATAAGAAGTGCACACAGCACTTTTACAATAGATACTTGCTTTTTGACATGTTGATTTGGACCTGTTGTTAAATATATTATGGTAGTCTATATGTATAATAGAATTAAGTAGGTCTCTATTATGCTTTTTTATTAGCATGTTTCAATTAGCATTCTAAAACTGAAACATAAAAAATATATTTGTATTTGTTTACATTTTTTTTTGAGACAGGGTCTCTCTTTGTACTTCAGGCTGGCCCTAAGCTCACTAAGTAGCCTAGGTGAGCCTTGAACCACGGCAGTTCTCCTGCCTCTGCCTCCTGAGTGCTGGGATTACAAGCATGAACCTTCACGCCCGGAATTGTTGTATGTGGTTGGGGGGTAAATTTGGGACCTTGTGCTTGGAAGGCAGATGCCAGAACCACTGAGCTAAATCCCCAACCCCTTTGTTATATATTTTTTAAAAATTAGCTCATGGAAACTGAAGCATGCCAATTAAACATGCATCCAATACCTGTCTCTGTGTCAGAGAAAAGCAGTGGAGTAAGACTTCATTTTAATTTCACTGTGGAGAAAATTCACAGTGTTTTCCAAAGTGTTAAAGTATTTGGTGCAAATATATTCATTTAAAAGTCTTGCATCAGAATCTGTGGAAACTGAATCTATTCATTGTGAGGTTTGGACTCACTCACCTCTGTATATGTTGTCTTACTGTCCAGGTGGGACTAACTTCAGTCCCTAGTCAAGTGCTATTATTCTGTGTTAAATTAGGCATCCTGAAAATGATTCAGTAGATTGTTATTAAGCCCTTCATACCAACATAATTATATAAAAAGCATTTTGCCTATGCCTAGAATAGAAAATTTCTAATACTTTGCCACCCATAGTCATTTTTGTTTCATAAAGGAAATAGAACATTACAGTTAAATTTACCTGGTCCTTCATCTGCCATCTGATACCTATCTTCCATCCTGTCATAAACTGCTCATTACAGACCCAGTGTATCTCCTTCTAGTCTGTTTCTAATAGTTTTGCATATTCTAGAATTGTGTGCATGGATTAAAGACTATATTATTTTATCAGTTTTGAAAATTTATACAAGTAATCCATATAGTAATCCTCATTATACAGTCTGCTTTTCTGAGCCATTCCTTGCATGGATGTAAATTATTTGTTTTAATTACTCTATAATCATTCTGTTTCATGAAAATGATGTTTTATTTGTCCATTTACTTATCAACGAATGAATATTTTGTACGTCCCTCTGGACAGATATTAAGGATTTCCTATATGGAATAGTTTCCCTTTGGTATCTGACTCTTGGGGGCATGTTGTTTACCGGGTTATCTCAGAACTGTGGGGGATGAGCCTGGACAGAAAGGAATGAGATTGGGAGCAACTGTCTCCATCATCTAGGGGCGCAGCTGAGTGCCAGGCCCAGTAGTTGCCCTTGTCAAGCTCTTGAGTCCAGTTGATGCATTAGATTCACAGGACTCCATGCTCAGCTCTGCCCACTTTTGCTGCTTCTCTGATGTCATTAACCAAATGACTCTTTCTGTCTTTGTTGGAAGTCCTCACAAAGGAGGGTCTGATCTACAGTCCAAAACTACAGTAACCTTCACAAGGAAAACACATTTCATTGCCTAAAACAGACTTGAGGAAAATAAGATTGTAAAGGTTTAATGGCTGAAAAGATAGGCTTGCATTCATGTTGATGTCCTTCTTGTCAATTAATTGTATTTTCTAGACTGTAATAGCCATATATCCAATGGATTCATTATTTTCATTATTATTTTTGAAATAGTTCCAAACTTGCAGAAAAACTGGCAAATGGTACAAAGAACTCCTGTATCTGTGGAATTTTCAGTAGTTATCATTTTATTGTCTTTTCTGTATTGTGTTTGCTCACTCTGTGTGTATATGTGTGCATGTGCGTGACTGTGTGTGAGCTCTTTTTTACTTTATTTTTTTAGTTTTTTGAGACAGGGTCTTGCTTTGTAGTGCAAATTTGCCCTCAGCTCTGCCTCAAACTCAGCAATCCTCCTGCATCTACCTCCCAAGTGCTGGGATTATAGGCATGAGCCACCACGCACAGCATTGTGGTATGTGGTACTGATTGCTGCTGGGTGTGAGTCTCCACGCCCGGTATTGTTGTAGTTATCACCAGGGATTGAACCTGAGCCCTTGTACTTACAAGGCAGGTTCCAGAACCACTGAGCTAAATCTCCAGCCCTAGTCTATTTTTTTAATAAGAGTAAGCTACAGACATGCCCCATTATCTCCAAGTGCTTCAGTAGGTATTTTCCCAAAACAGTATTATTCTCCATAACTAGTGTATAACACTTCCAACTGGGACACAAACATTGGTACAGCACTGCCATTCAGTTTGTAATATCAACATTGGGAATCCAACAGTAAGTATTTTTCCTTCTGGTTCAATCTATATACCTAGATATCAAGAGAGAGAGAGAGAGAGAGAGAGAGAGAGTTTAATTTTCGGGTCTCTTTGGATTGCTGCAGTTGGAAAAACTCCTGTTCTTCCCTGTCTATTGTATCCATGACAGTCTTGAAGAGCGCAGGCCTTTAATTATGTTGGTGAATGGTCTTTCTAATGTCTTCTTATGAAGAGGCTGCACTAATGTGTTTTCAGTGGCAGGCACAGACAAGAAACCGTGCTGCTTCCAGGGCATCACATTGGAGCCAAGGATGCCAACCTGTCCATCACTGGCAACATTAATGCTGGCCCCTATTATGTTGGTGTATGCCAGGTTTACCTATAAGAAGTTTAATAATTTTTGATGAGTTTGCCCACATCTTGTTTCTTATCAGAACCCAACCAAGCAATGTCGAATGATAATTCCCACTCAAAACAGCTAAGTTTGTGATGATAGCAAAATAATACTTCCTATGCTTATCATTCTTTCTGCATTTGTTAATAGGGAGAGAATGAGAAAGATCTGTGTTAGAACAGATCCCTTCTTTAGGAAAGTTCTTTGAGAATAATAACCATTAGATCTTTCAGTTTTGATGTCTTGATCCTGTCCCTTAAGTACTCTAGAGAACAGGTTAATAGATGCTTTAAACATTGTTAGAAAATGGGCTGATTGTGTTATCTGTTCTCAGACAGTTACTAATAAAACTGTCACTTAGTTCTTGATTTGCTCTCCTCTGCCTAGGACTGACATTGATTTAATGTGTCATACTGTAAGAAGAGAAAGTAACTTCATGCCTGAAAAAACACAGGCCATGGTAGATCTTTTCTCCATAACTGGTCATAGTTTGGAAGACACTGATCTAAGATAAAGTTGTCTGTCTTGGTGTCACAATGAACTAATAACTTCAAGATGTACAGTGTTGCATTTGTAGCAGCATCTGGGTGAAATTGCAAGGCCTTCCAGGTTGAAACAGTTGGGCTAGGGTACAACTGAAAGAATGCTTTATTGCCAGTTGAGTTTCTTGGATCATCAGCCAGCACATTTTTCAAGTCAAATTCATTTGATGCCATGACACTTACAGCCCTGGCTGTGACTTAAGCTTCTGTCTTTTCCATAAGCACTCTCAGTGGACTCTCTTAAGACATCTTGTGTCTCTAAGCAGAGTACCATCAAGAGCTTTAGATTTGGAGCCCATTTTATTCCTTGATATGTCATGACTCTATTTGGGGTTGCATTTGGATTTGACTTTGAATGGCAGTTTAAGTGCTCATTCTGTTTCTTATATTGCCATTGTTTCTATCAACCCAGCCTGGGAAGAATAGAGTTCAGACCAACTCCCTCTTGCTTAAGACCTATTCTTCTTTAAGGACTGAATAATTCTGTACCTTCAGTTGGCTTCTTAAGTGCCACTGATGATTTGATCAAATACCCCTTAATAGACACAGTTTAAACATTTTTGGAATAGTTTTGCCACAAGTAATATTTTTAAGATTACTTTTTATGAGATGACAGAACCCAGGGGAGCAACAACTTGCTTTTTCTTTTTATTGTAAAATTGCCTAAGCCGAAAATATCCTTTCATTCCAATCTATTAAGACAACCCATTTAATTCTGAACACGTTAGGAATATTTGCAGCACTTCTCACTCATTATCTCCGTGCATTTATTTGAGTTCACATCTTGGAAAATACTGTATCTAGGAACCAGGTCACCTGTAGGAAGAACAGCAGTGACCAGGCCTGTGACCATTACTGAATAGCTCTTGCACTGGGGGAAGTTCACGCTCCAGGCTGCAGGGTCTTCATCTACCATGTGAATGTTGTATTACATATTCTCAGAGGTCTTGCTGTTGCAGTCTAAATATATGCTGGATGGCGACTGAGATGATGATAACAGATGTTGTTATCTTTAGGCTACTTAGCTGTACTCATCTCGCTTCATGTAAAGACTATGTGGAGGCTGGACCAGCAGATTTCTCTCAAAAGACAGCTGTGTTTAGATTTGTGTTGTTTTAGTTCCCATGGTGCTTATTTCTTTATTTCTTTATGTTTAAAAGAGGGTAATTATAAAAACATACCCCAAAAATATACTCACAAGAAAAATCATGAGATAAATTATATTCACTATATTAATGTAGACACATTGCGTTTTATTTTACAATAATTACTTCAAAGAACAGCAATTATCTCTGTAAGAAAAAAGTTCACACATGATTTATATCCTGTGGGTATTGGTGGGTGAAAAAAAGGCAGACATTTATCCTCCAGCAGATTCATTTCCTATAATTCTAACGTTTTTCAAGTGCAGATATATTTGTTTTTTCTACTCCAAGTGTAGGAAATTCTTGGGGATGCACTGGAAAAACGGTTAAAACTGATGCTATGTGTTTGAAGAAACATTCTTTTAGTCATGTTTACAGGATCTTAAGTGATTTAGACTGGTTTTAGCATGATACATGTTAGTTAACAGAAGCCATAGAGTCATTATATGATAATTTGCAAATAAAATAAGATGAAGAAATGTGAAAATAGAAGCTCAAGTTCTTAGGTGATTTTTTTAAAAATAAAAGATGTGATCAACTATTGACTAGCTTAGATGGTAGGGGAAATAGTAAAGTGTTTTTTCCTTTAAAAATTTTATTTTTGAAAATAATTCATATACATGGTTAAAAAAACAGCAGAAAGCTTATTTATAATAAAACTAATCTTTTCCAATTATGAAAATTCTAAACAGAAAAATTGAAAGAATAGTATAATAAATACTTTTTACATATATTAAGCAATTAACATATAATTTACATTTTGTTACATTTACCTGTATTTTTATGTTTATCTTTGTGTATATATGTGTAAATATATGTGTATTTAGAAATTGCACATGCACAAATATATGTATAGTATCTCAATTTTTCTTCATGGAAAAATTAGTTTCGAATACCATATTTTACCCCTAGAAATTTCAGGTAAAAATATTTCCTAAGAAAAAAGACATTCTCCTTCCAAATAATCACAACACCAAATCACATACAGAAATCTGTAATATCTAACAGTATTAAAATGTTCTCAGTTATACCACATAACCTTTGTACTTCTTTTCCCATTTGCTTGTTTGTTTATAAAGTGTCTCACTAGATAGTGCAGGCTGGCCTCGATCTCATTATGTAGCCCAGGTGGGTCTCGAACTTGTGACAATGGTCTTGCTTTTGCCTCCCAACTGCTGGGCTTATAGGCATGTGTGCCATTATGCTCAACACCTATCTCTTTTAAGTATGGACACTGTTGCTTTTGGTTGTGTTAAAGGCAACCACTTTACATTTTTTTTTCAAATAGTTACCTCCAGATCACTGTAATATGTTTTGATAGATATCTCTTAAATAACCAACTAATACCTAGTATATTCAAATTCTAGTCTGATACCTGAGGATTTAACATTTTTATGACTTCCCAACATTCTCTTTATCTATGCTACCATTATGGTTTTATCACTATTGGTAATCATATCAATAACCATGTTTATATTACCAGCATATAATTGTTGTTTTATACAACCAAGATCTTCCATCCCATTTCTTATTCAGTTACTTTCTCTTTTCTCCTGGAATTTATTAGTTTAAAATTTTAGATTACTCGTTTTTTCCACTATCATCATTACTCTCCTCATAGTTAGTCTTTTAAAATGTGCCTGTCTGTCCAAGTATTTTATATGCATTAACTATTATAGTCCTCACCACAATCCATGATGTAAGAATTATTTAACTAAGCAAATTGTACAATCCATGATGTAGGAATTATTTAACTAAGCAAACTGTCAAGGCCACTCAAGCACTAAGTTTCAGAGCTGGGATTTGAACCAAAGTTCTGGCTTTGGGAGCCATGCTTGTTACTATAGTATCTCTCTCTCTCCTCCACAGATTTGAGCAGAGTACAAAATCTCTCAAATCTTTATTATTTTTTCTGCTTTCCTCCATCTTCCTGTCCAAATTTAGACTAATTGGCCTTGTGGGTACACAGCTGTCTTCCTAAGAAATCTGTATTTTATCTTAGATCCACTGCTTTCTCTAGTCCATGCTTTTCTATGATTAGTTCTACATTTTGCTACAGTGCATCTATAATAACATCCTACAAAGGTTGTTGAAATGTTTAGAAAGTAAGTGTTGTGGGTCCTCTGACTTCTTCCTTCTGGCTCTTTACCTTCTCTGTCCTCTCCCATTACTCTGACAGCTTGGCTGATTGGAAGATTCTAGGCTCACAGTCAGGTCATTTGAAGTGTCACCATCCTTGCCAGCTTGTCATTTTGCTTGCTTCTTGACTGATGAGAAGTCTTCTTAACTTTTTTTTTTTAGGTTTTTTGAGACAGGGTCTCGCTTTGTGGTTCAGGCTGGCCCTGAGCTGAGCCTCAAATTCACATCACAGCAGTCCTCCGGCCTCTGCCTCCCAAGTGCTGGGATTACAGGCGTGAGCCACCACACCTGGCACTGTGATACGTGGTACTTGTTGCTCCTGGGCGTGAGTCTCCACACCCAGTATGGTATGTGGTTACCGGGGATCAAACCCGAGTCCTTGTGCTTGCAAGATGTGCCGGAACCACTGAGCTAACTCTCCGGCCCAAGTCTTCTTGACTTTATGATTCTCTTTCTGTTGTGTTTTCTTCTGGAAGCTTGTGACTGTGGGACAAAGTTGCTTTTGTTTTCCATTGTGCTGAACATTTATAGGCCATTGGAGTCTGAGAACTTCGGTTTTGCTAGATTTTGGTATTATTTCTTTCCAAAGATCTTCTTTGACTGACTGTTGTTTTTTTCTTAGAAATAGAACTATTCCTAGTTTGCTGGAGCTTCTCAAACCTCAGTTTATACAATATTTTTCTTTTATATTTAAAGCATTTTAAAAAATTGTGCTATAATTTATATATAGTAGGAGTCACTCATTTTATTGTGCATTTTTATTAAGTTTTGACAAATATATTTAGTCCTATAACAACCATCATGATGAACATAAAATTTACAATGAGGAAAGAGAAACACAGAGACAAAATAAGCCAGTCGCAAAAGAACAATTGTTGTATGATTCCATTTCCCTGGAGTATCTAAGTAGTTAAATTATGGAGACAGAAAGTAACCTTTGGATGAGTGAGGGTGGGCTGGTGGTAGGGCAAGTTATCTTTAAATAGGTACCGAGTCTTCACTCACTTTTGCAGTGTGGGTGTGCAGAGGAGTAGGGCCTGTTTTGGGGATAAAAGGGGCAGAGCGATTCAGTCAGAGCTTCCAACCAGTCTGGTTTTTAAGAGAGGAGTATAATAGCCCCATTTCTTTCCAAAATGAAGCATTGCCATTTAATACTATTGGAAAGACAGGTATGCTCCCGTGTCTGCCCGTTCCTTGAGGTGTCCCTTGTTTTTGTTCTTTGCCTTCAGCACCATCTCTGATATGGCTTGGTATGTTTAGATTTAACTGGATCAAATAATTTATAATGATACTTCTCCCCTTTTTGATTTTCAAGTGTTTTAGGATTGGGCAAAGAAGAAGGGGTAGGCAAGACCCATGCCCCATAGTCCTGGGTGACCATGGATGCAAAGGGAGCCAGAAGAGACATGTGTACTCACGTGTGAGCATGTGTGTGCATGCGCTCGCACTCATATTACAGAATGTTGTGTTTTCAAACCCTGACAGTACAGAATATACTTACAGATGGAAGTGGCTGTGGAATCAAGTGCGGTGATGGTGCCTCTAGTCCCGGCAGTGCAGGAGGCTGGGAGAGGAGGATCACAGTTTGGGGGCTAGCCTGGCTAAGTGAGCAACACTTTGTCTCAAAATTTAAAAAGAGCTAGAGATGTAGCTCAGTAACAATGTCCTCGATTCAATCTCCAGGCCCCCCACAGAGTGGCTATGGGCAAGACTCACTGTGCAAGCCTGATATGCTCTTCAAAACAAATGTGACAGAGCACAAGAGAAGTTTGTGTCTCTTAGGTTAGTCATAATTCTTAGAGATGAAATGTCTCTTACGTTTTAGAAAAACAGCTCCCCAGATAAAGATAAACAGCAATAGGTAATAGGAAATGAAAGTGAGTTAGTTTACGGTACATAGAAAATAATTTCCTGAGAAGAAGAAAAAAATCTCTAGAATGATGGTAGCATCTGAAGGACTTGTGACATTATCTAGTACTTGTTTTTACATTTGAATCGTGGTGAGACCAAAGGTGGACCAACATAGTAAGATGGACTTTGAGAGTAGGCATAGAAAGAAAATACAGCATGTTAGGCTTTCTTCTCCTTTAAAGCTTTCATTAACATAAACAGTAATTTATTTAATTATTTTAGTGAACATTTCAATTGTCTATATTTAAGCATTACAGTTTAACAACTGAGAGACAACCATTATATGCCAATTACATTTTAATACCAAAGACATAAATTAATTTCTCTAAGCCCAGCATGTAAATTAATGAAGTAACAGGATTTTTAATGTAGTTTTTAATAATTTAACCATTGGTCACAGTGGGGAAAGACTTTATGATTTGAAATTTTTTTTTAATTAAAAAATGGTCCTGGTCTAACATCTTGCAAAGTGTTACCATTCTGATCACCACAAAGAAGGGCAGTTGATGTGGAAAATAAGTTCATTGCTAAGTATGTCAGCAAAACATGATTCATTTTCCAGGTCTTCTAGTTCTCAAACTCTTATCTTGGGAGAAAAGTAATTGGCCCTGTTAGAAGGATAGCTTGACAAGTAAGTTTAAGAGACATCCTTAGCATTACTAAGAACAGAAGGAATGCAGTATTTTGTAAGTCAGTATCAGTAGGTTCCAACTTGCTTGTGAAATTGGGCTACTATTTTTAAAGTACAAGTTATGCCAAGAGAATTTGTAATGAGGCAATTTTGTTGAAGAAATTGTGCTGTAGTTACAGTACTCTCTAACTTTCTGGAATCCTATCTGTGGTGGATTTTTTGGGGGGTAGGGGGAAACACCAGCTCATAGAAATGTCTGTCTCTTTCAGTATAAAAGAATTTAAAATAAATAAAGACATTGCATTGGACAGTCTCCAGATGTAACATCATGATTTAGCAAATGTTTGTATTGACAGGTTAAGCTGATTTTGAGGTTTTTAACAGTGGGCCAAGTCTTCCAGTTTCAATTGTTGCATCTCTTTCTTTTAAGCAGAATTTTCAGAATATTCAAAACTACCTTCTTTTTCTTTGGCTGGAGATTTACCAGGTGAGAAAGGATTTGGTGAAGCCTAATCCTGAGAATAATAGAGGACTAACAGATTGTAAAATTTTCCTCTGTAGTTCTAAGAACTAGAGTAGCCTGCCATGGAATAAAATCAGAGAAGGAAGAAGAGCTGTAAAGACCACTCAGGGGTGTTGCTGCTGGTTTTCGGCTTGAACTTATTCAGCATCAGGAAGCTTAATAATTATACAGTTATATATACTCTCCAACACATTATATAACAAATTACACTAGCAGTTACAATTTGTAAAGTGACTGTGTAATTTCATGTGCTGGGTCATTTATTGCCCTTAATCCTCATAATGGCCTTGTGATATAGCAGCAGGAAGGTGATATCCGGCATAGACTGTGGGACAAAACTGTCTTAATGAACTTTGGTTTTGTGTTTGCCTCTTCTGTCACTATTGGTGTTTAACCTCTCTTTGTCTCAGTTTCCATGTTGGTGAAATGAAGAATGTTGTAGTGTCTGTCTTTTAGGGCTATTCTGAGGGCTGAGTTTATATGGATAAGTCAATTAGAAAGGGTCTGACCCAGAACTGTTCTAGTAACTGTCCTCAAATCTGCCTACTGATATCAGCCTTTGAAATTATCACTTTACCTGTGGCATGGTGACCTGTTTCATTTCTGAGCATCTCTTGTCGAAATACCTTTTACATTGACCATTACATTATTTTGGTTCTGTACTTTTCATCTCAGATTTATCAAAATACAGAGCTTTGTCCTAAAAAGGATGGAAAAAGTATAAACTAAGGTTCTCTGTGCTTCTCATTTATGTGAGGATAAGGAATGAAGTAAATGTTTGGTGAGTGTTTGCACTCTGGAAATCTTGAAATTTGGGGAAAGAAGAGAACCCAACTTGGAAGGCTCTTCTGTAAGTCCACATGAACCAGGACCTAGTCTTTGGTTAAAAATTTCTTTCTCCCACTGAATTCTTCTTCTCAGAAAGAAGGATTGCTAGGTCAGAAGGATGGTTGTCAGTGTCAGTGGATAGGCTAGGTGGTGGCCATGGACACAATGCTGTCAGTAGTGTTAAGGGGATAACGAAGACTTCACTACCTCTTATTTTTAGCCACTGGGGGCAAAAATAGCTTCAACTTTCGTGGGTAGGAAGAGACATAGGCATCTTTAGGGAATTGTTGAAGATCTGACAAAATATGTTCTGGGAACTGTGATCAAATTTTTAAAACCCCATACTATAATCTGTGTAGGAATTGTGAATTGTAGAATACCCTCTTTATTGCTTATCTATTGAAGGATAAAACTTTGGAGAGGAGTTTTTTTTTATTTGACAGAGAGATACCAGGTAGTCAGTCTAGCCATGTGGCGCTCCACTTGTGTTTAAACTAAAGGAAAAAGAAGGTGCATATCCTCCGTGCACTAAAGTGCACCGTGATGCATGGCAGCAGGGCAGCAGACACATTATTTTGTGAATAATTCTGCTTTGAAAACACATTACCGCTTTAAAGGATGTAAAGGATGTGTCTAATTTAGTCACTGTTGTTTACATAGTTACCTTTCATTTACCTTCCATTGGAAGTCTAGTTAAGGGTCCGAATCTAACAGTTCAGCTTTGTTTTTCCTTCTTAATACTGCAACACAAAGCAAGTTGTACTGTCACATCTAAGCTTGGATTAGAGACAGTATAAGCTTTGTGCACCTGCAGTGCAGTAAACTTCTGGAGGGGGAACATTTCCTTCATCCCCCCCTAAACAACAGCATAGAGCTCAGTGTCTTCTGCAATTGTGTTTGAACTAATTATACTGTAAGATCATCATTAAAACACTTCTCTTAAGAATATAATAACAGTCTTGCCCATATGTGAGAAATGAGTCTTCAAATCTGTGGTATTTCTGAACATTTTTGATATGTAAGTGGTGTATGAAATACTTCACTGGAAATTTGTGTTTATATAAAATCAACAGCTTGTTGATCAGGCTGTTCAAAGTTGGGACGTAGTTGTTGCTTTTTCTTCCTGCCTCCTGCTTCCTTGTCCTCCTGGTTCTCTCCTTTCTTGCTCTTTTATGCCAGCCTTCCCTGCGGCTCCATCCTGGGCTCTCCTAAGAAGCTTCCCAAGCTGTGTGGAGCGATCTCTTGATTTCGATCAATGCTCCTCCAGCTGCACGTCTAAGGAAGTGCCTCTGACCACATGGGCTCTTGGCGGCCTCCAAAGTTCCAGCTGACACTAAGGACTGACATCCTGAGAATGGATCATTTCTCTCCCTGCACAATTGGTGTCTTTCTGATTTCTTCCATCAGTAAACGAGAGCACTTCTGAGACTGACCAATGATATTTTCTTCTTCTTTATGCTTTTCTTTCAAATACCCTTGCTATCCATCGATACCCCTTCTCTCAGGTCTTACATCCTGGTATTTTGCACAGTCACCCATTCCCACCCTGACTGCACACTCAATTGCCTGGAACTCTGGACATGGTGGATATCCTTGGCCCATTCCATGAAGTCATCATGATTACAAAAGCTCCAGGAGACTGTATTGTGAAGTCTGTGTTGAGGGTCATCGCAGATTTCAGTAAATACTTATAACTGATTAAACAGCATTTCTATGCACATCATAAACATGAGGTAATGCTTCCACGATGGTTAATAGTCACCATGATGGTGGCTTTGGCAGCATCTTTTCAAATGGTCTTGGTGAGCATGCCTTGTAGTCATGGAGCCACATGGAGGACAATGTATTGGGAGTGAGGAGATTGTCTGTTAAAGGGTATGATCTTAAGATTTCTAAAATGAGCAATAGACAATTATGATATTTTTCAGTTTAATACTATAAAATCATTTTGGAAAGATTTCTAAACTTTTTTTCCCTGCTGTATGAACACAATTTGTTTGCCCATGTCTATGAAAGTATGGAGATGCCATATATATATATATATATGTGTGTGTGTGTGTGTGTGTGTGTGTGTGTGTGTGTGTGTGTATACTATATATATGTGTATGTATGTATATATATACTATATAAGTGTATGTATGTATGTATGTATGTATATATATATATATATATATATATACATGCAAGTTTTTAACTAAAATCAAGATTCATGGATTTGGTTTAGGTGTAACTATAAAGATTGAACTTAACCTAAACATTTGAGACTGACAAGGCTGTGCAGGGCAACAGTGGGAAGAACAAGAGGTTTCCAGAGCTGAAGTATAAGTGGAAAGATCAGAGTAGGGCGATGAGGAAACCAAGGCTGTGAAGTTTGGGGCATGTTTTTCTCTTTTCTAATGGCAAAGGAGGAAGGGGAGATATATATATATATATATATATATATATATATATATATATATATATATATATTTGGAAATGTAAGTTTGTAATTTGTTTGAAGCAATTTTTCAAAAGTAAAAAAGAAGTTGTATTGCTTTTCCAGCTTTTTCAACAGAAACCTATTTTGGTAAAAGTGTTATCTTTAAGGTTCCTGTGCTGGGAAGTGATTGATTTGAGAACATGGTTGGAAGGTTTATATCATCAGAATGATACTTCTTTGTGACTTTCTCTAGTTTATATCTTTAGAAAATCATAGCACTTTCCATGTCTCAGTGCAGTTTTGAGTATTGCAAAGGGGTCTCAACCCTGTGGGAATTTTAACCTCCAAATCTGAGGTCTGTGTAGTGGACCCAGGTTGGCAGAGAAATGAGTGGGTCAGCCAGTCTTTGCAGTTTTCAGTTAAGGTTAACTGTTGGCTATATTGTAGTCTTCAGGAACTTTTAAATCACCATTCAAAAAAATTTCCTCTGTGTTATCATGAGTTTCATCTCCTGAACAAATATTTCCCTGATATTTTTAAAGAAAATTTATTTTATCACCAGGTCTGATAGTGCCCACCTGTAATTGCAGCTATTTGGGGTGCTGGGTAGGAAGATTGCAAGTTCAAGGCCAGCCTGGACAACTTAGTGAGACATTGTCTTAAAAAGTATAAAGAAGTCTGGGGCATGTGCAGGGTCAAGGGAGTGAGACAGCAAGCTGTGGCACCTGTGGTCCCATGACCTGATGGTGAAGTGAAGACAAAGAACCAGGTGACTGCAGTAGTGGACAGGATAAGATCACTGTGTCAGGAAAGCACAAATACAGCATGGTTAGAGGCATATCTGGAGAGAGGTGTTCCTGGAAGTCTCAGGGAACACAGCAGTTGAGATGGACGCTTAGGTTTTCAGCAGAGAGAGTGGAAGGGAGGACATTCTGACAGCTGCAGAGGCAGTCTTGGGTTGGGTAGCCAGGAGAGTGATCACTTAGCTTTCTTACACACCAAACATCTCTTTTAGTTGGAAAGTTCATTACGAACTACAGTTGATAATCAGCAGAACTATTAGAAAGCCTTTGCCATGCTGAGCCATTAGACAACAGCAGGTGAATGAGAGTGATCTAATGGGCTCCGAAGGCTGGCCTGCTGCCTGCCAGGTGCGGGGCTCGGTGCACCTGCTCACAGACCTGTGGGCCTTGGCAGGACTCTCTTGTTTTTCCTCTTTACACGCCACTCATTTAAGAGCCACCCTTGGTTGCATTTGGAGTTGAATTTTGAGTTCATGTGTATCACTGATGTCTGTCATTTATCATCTACAGATGCACATGTGTTTTTAAAGTGAAAGGAGTCTCCAAGGACCTGAAGTCACAGTTCCAACTTCTTCAATATGATGTGACAGTATCGTGTAGTTTCATGAGCTGCGGTCAGTGTAGACTGCTGAGGATTTGCATTAGCTTCATTTTGAATGATGCCTAATAATCCATATCATGCTATTTTTGGTACAGTTGGAGCACTAACTGAGCCAGTTGTTCAGTGTGAAAACCTTTTAATGGAAAGAAAGGGTAACTGTGGAGACAAGTTTCAGTCTCCTCTAGTTTTCTCTCCCAAGAGCCTCGCACAGCTGCACACTACAGTCTCACCAGCACAGGGCTAGAGACACGGGTGAAGAAAGAATTGAGAGTTCTAAGCGGCCTTCCAAAGAATGGTGTGTATGGAAGGAAAAATCAAATAAAGGATAAACCGTATTATTATAGTTGATACAGCCCTTGGGATTGAGCCTAGGAGTGAAGGATCTCTCCAAACTCCAGTGCTGATGTAGTTTCTGATGACATTTGGCTGTGGGAGTGACAAAGGTGACAATTTTATTCTTCTTTGAGCTACTATCAGATTTTATGTATAATCTATATGTATATATATATGTATGTATACACACACCTAAAAAGTACTTCTCTTAACTTATTTTGCCATTATATCACCAGAAAACTTATTATAATTTACATTAACATGTGTCTTACTGTATTATTTATATGCATGTTATATATCTAAACTACAGAGCAGTATATAACTGTATCTATGTCTGCATCTCTGTGTAGACATTTTAGGTGAAGAAAAAAGACTCAGAATATGATAGCTATTTTTGAGTGCTATAGGATTGTCATATGGAAGAAAGTTTGAGATCTGTTGCTGGTTAGTAGGAAAAACATTTGATTTATTTGTTTGTTATTGTGATACCAGGGATTTAACTCAGAACTTGCACTTGCCAGGTAGGCATGGCACTGCTTAACTGCATCCCCAGCCCAGGAGAGACATCTCGGCTCAGTTCTAAGGATGAATTATTTTAGGTGACATGGTTGGTTTAAGAAAATTTCTTTCCACAAAACCAGTCTGTTCAAGCCTAGATCAGTGCAGTCCTCTCAAGCCTTGGGGCACTCCTGGATTGCCTAGGGGGCCTGTGAGAGCCTCTGATGTTAGTAGTCTCCACCCCCAGAATTGCTGACTCTGTGGGCCTGGGGTAGGCCCGGAACTTGTATCCTAGCAACTTCTCAGGTGAGGCTGAGACTGAGGCTGCTGGTTGGGGATCTTATCTTTTTGAAAAGCTCTGAGCAACATAAAGCACGCTTCTCAGCTACACTGTCCTGAAGGGAACTTAGTGAAACAGAACATGTTTCATTCTGCCTGGGTTTGGACCTGAGACTGTCAGTTTCTGACATCTCTCTGATGATGCCATTGCATGTGGTCCCCTGACCACACTTCAGAGAACCCTCATCTGGAACGATGAAGTCAGAGGAAATTCAAATAGCCAGAGGGTTGCTAGAACCTATGAAATAAATTTGTTTTGGTAAATCTCTAAAGGGAGCAAAAAATAAGGTGATTTTTCCTCCAAATATTTTTCAGGGTAAAATGCCCTTTTATTACAAGTATTACATCATAATTTTAAACACTATGGCTCTCCTCTGCAGGTCTCTAAATAAGAATGCATGTAATTCAACATACACTTCTGCCCTTCAGAAAAATGCCTCATTGATTGAATATACTGCTGAGCTTCAAATGGAAATGACTTTCCTGTTATTTTATTTAATTGAGCTCTGATGTTTCCTTGCAGA
Source organism: Petromus typicus (assembly GCA_004026965.1). Classification (NCBI taxonomy): domain Eukaryota; kingdom Metazoa; phylum Chordata; class Mammalia; order Rodentia; family Petromuridae; genus Petromus; species Petromus typicus. The sequence goes on from PVIR01006560.1 coordinate 44,621, forward strand.
TTTGGATATTTCTCATAAATGTTTCTATCAAAGAATTTTGAGGGTGTAATACCATTATGTCCATTGAAATACATTCAAAAGACACCCCTGGGGCTATGGCCACGGAAGGATTACAGTAAATGAAGAGAATACTGGTCTTTTGAAAAGTAACATGGATCTGTGTCCATTGCTTGGGTAATACAAGGCTGCATTAAGAAAATGAAGTGTTACTTATGAAGATATAGCATGTTTTTGCCAAGTGAATCTTTTACTCTGATTTCCTACTATGAGGGAGCTGAGTTTTGCCCTCACTGGGCTTCAAGTTTGCTCCTTATTTGAGCTATTCTTTGACTCTCACCTTCTGAACTTTCATTGCCTCTTAGATTTAGGTTTTCTGGTGCAAAAGAAATTTTCTCGTGGGATCACAAGTAGTTCTTAGGTCAACTGGAAGCACAAGATGAAGATCTCAAACAAGAAATGCTGATTATTACTAGCTCTTTTAGCCTTTGGTATCTTATTTTTCTCACAGAAAGAGACAGAAGCCAACGTTTGCCTGTGTAGGAACCAGGCATTTTACCCCAATATCTCATTTAATTCTTTCAGAAAGCATATGGTCCAGGTGATCATGTTGGATCCCTGGGAAACTGACTTGGAGACAAACCAGCTCACTTAATACCTCACAGCTTCCAGATGATCAGAACTTGAACCTGGGAAGCCTCTCTCCGAAGCACTCAGCCTGTGTTTCTGTCGAGGCTGCTTAATACAAACGACAGAGTCTTTGCAGTACAGATGTTCTCAGATCACGGAGCAGAGATCTTTACCTCTTTAGTTTCTATCCAGCTGCCGCTCACAAGCCGTGTCAGTCTGTGGATTAGAAATCAGATGAAGTGTGTGCAGTTGATGGGAGTGTCTTCAGCCAAAGATTCTGAACATGAGAAAAACATCCTGTGGGAATTGTTAAGCTATCAGCTCTCCGCTCTAGACCCACCCTTCAAATTTTCTTTGAGGTCTCTGGGCGGAAGCTGTACAAGCACATTTTCCCTTTGCCAGCTCCCTCTCTGTCCTGTTTCCCCATAGGAGGGGTCACAAGGAGGCGGCTGGCCAGTGAGGGAAGGACGGGCACATCTCTCCTGCTTGGCTCTTCTCCTGAAGTGTCACATCAGCAGCAATGCATTTGCTTTCTTTTCTTCTATAATAATAGACTTTAATTTTTAGAGCAGCTTTGGTTTCTAGCAAAATTGAATGAAGGGTATAAAAATATCCCCTTTTCCTCCTACCCACAGTGTGCATGGCCTCCTCTGTCAGCATCCCCAACCGGAATGGTACATTTGTTACAATGGCTGAACCAATGTGGATACATCACTGTCACCCAGAACCATAGTTTGCAGTAGAGTTCACTCCTGGTGTTGTATGTTCTGTAGATTTGGACATATTTATGATGCTAGGTGGCCAAGTATATTCTGCAGTGCTATAATAACATGTCTTACATCGGATAATTTTATGGGTTATCAGCTTCACTGCAAACTTTTATGAAACCCTCTCAGGAGCAGCTATGTTTTGCAAAATTCCATTGAGTCATTGTATTATTAACAGCCCACCATAAAACATAACAGGCAGTTCGCTCATTAAATTCTACACACAACTGTGTCATCTGTGAAGGTAGACCAAGATGAAAGCAGGCACTGCCCATTGATGAACCAAGTATGTGATTTGGAGGCACCGGGGGACAGTCCTTGTGACACAGATACCTGGAAAAATCAGGAAGAGTGGCTGAGCGCAGTCCATAGAAGGATGAGACAGGTCTGTTGATGCTCACTTTTACCTCCTAGTCTTTAATTTAAGTCTCTGAAACTTCGGACTCTTCCTCATGTGTATTTCAGTGATGATAATATCCATTATTCTGCAGGCTATTTTGAGGCTTGACTGAGGTAAAGCCATAAAGCACTGGGAACTGGAGGGACCTGCCAAAAGTAGTGGAGTTAAAGGACAACTGCATTACAGAACGACTTGGAGGTCCCAGACCCAACATTCAGTTTTGAGGCCAGTTTTGAAATCTTGAGACAATTGTACCAGTGACAAGGTTCTGTAAGACAAGGCCCTGAAGGTGTGCTTCTTATGACTCTGCCACCTTGGCTAGTCATCTGGGGAAGAAGAGTGATAAGGGAAATGTAGGCTCTGATCCACCCGGGCCATAAGAGAGCAGTGACACCGACGATGTCCACGAGGGTGTTGAGGGGTACAAGGAAAGGGATTCTAAAACGTTTTGGCAGGACTGTGGATGTGTGTGACTTATCAAAAGCTGACAGGCTGCTGGAAGAAGCAGTGAGATGGAGTTGCTGAAATTGCAGTTGGTGAGGTAAAGAGGCCTAGTTGACAATGACACATTCCATGTAAGTGGACTTCCATCTCTCGATGAGAGGTCCAGATAGTATCTTCCTCAGTGCACAGAGAACAGATTAGAAATAAAGCTTTTCTTATACACGTGTGCTATTCCCACAAGAGTTATCACCACTTATAATTATATAAGCATCATAACAGTGTAAAAATATCAGCTGTCTTATGGTGGTACTGTCTTGTACTTCTCTGGCTAATAAGAAGGGACACTTATGTACATAAACATACACTATTCAGTATTTTTCTTCTTTAAAATATGTTATTGTATGTATCTAAGGTATATAATGCAATGTTATGAAATACACATGGTTAGTAAAATGGTTGCTATAGTAAATTAACATATCCATCATAGTCACCTTTTAAAATTTTGTTTCTGTGGCAAGAGCAACTAAAATCTCATTTACCATGAATCCCATTTATAGCACAGTTTTGTTATCTGTAGTCCCCAAAATGTGTGCCAGATCACCAAATTTATTTGTATCTGCTACTTTGTGCAGTTTTCTCAAAAAATCAAATGTCTTCTATGTTTGGTGTTATGCAAAATATGTGACCATATTTCTTTGGACTTGATAAACTTCATCCTTTACTAGCCTTATTTTGTATTTCTGTCTTTTTTTGGGGGGGGTGTTCATTAAGTATTTCATATTGTCCTTGAACTTACTGTGTAGCCTAGGCTGGCCTTGAATTTATAGTGATCCTCCTGCCTTAGCCTTCCAAGTGCTGGGACAACAGTGCAGGGATTATTTACCCTGTGAACCTAGGTTTTTTTTTTTTGTACTGAAAGGAACTCATGATAAAATATTCAGAGTCCAGAGGACTTTGCTTTTTTCAGGATCCTAGAAATGTGTTGCAAGTAGAGGCAGTTTTAACAATTCTGAGGTCGGCCTGTAATTTCCAAGAATCCCAGTTCTTAGCAGATGACCTTTGGTGGTCTTTCAGTCACTCATCTGCTTAAGAGAGGGCCAGACTGACAGGACCCTTTATTACTGCTATTTCACATTTGTGTATAAATTTTAGAAAAGTTACTATGAACTTTTTAACACTACCACCACCACTACCACCATCATCACTACCACCACCATCGGAAATCATTGTCAGTGTTTATTTATTCATTAAACAAGTCATTGTCTAAGAGTTTCTTCCACTTCCTTAAAGAATGGAATAAGGCTCTGTTTTGAAAAAAAGTTCTTAAGCTAACAAAAAGATTTAAACTTAGAAAAGAAAAAGGTGGATGAGGAAAGTTTTATAGGATTCAGGCTGTTTATTCTGTGGAAGAAAATGCAGTATTTTCAAATGTTTAAGGAGTTTATGGACAGTACCATCTCTCCAGAGGGCTGACAAGGGGAAATGAGTTTACATTTCAGCAAAAAGAATGATACAGGAAAAACATTTCAAGTCAAGCATGATGAAAAACTAAAATAGAACAGCAAGGGAAGATTTGTTTTCTACTTTTCATTTAAAATCACTTTGGAGTCACAAGAAGTTTACAAAGAAATAGACAAGGAAGTTTTCTGATCCTTGGAGGACAGGTTTCAATGATCACCCAAAAGAAAAACTGACATGGAAGGAAGAGGCAGGACCAGGAACATAATGAGCAGTTGCGTGTTCTGTCCGTCTTCCACACCTGCGCCATCCTGACGCTTTCCCCGTTAGCAGGTATTTCCCAGCGCAGCCTTCGGCCTTCTTGTTGAGCCACTGTGTGCTTCCTGTCATCAGGACTCAAGAAAAGTCCCTGCTCATTGGATATTGTGCTCTAGGGTGTGAGGCTTATGTGTGTGTTGCTGGTGCTCACACAATTTGCCAGGTAGAGTTTGTTGTCTTGATTTTACAAAGGTAATAACTAGGGCTTAAAACTGTTAAACAGCCCTCCTACATGCCGACCTCAGAGTGAACCTAGAGGACTGGAGGATGTATCCTTTCTGCTACATGGTGCAACCTAGAAAAAATTTGGTTTTCCTTCAGAGAAAAATTTTTCTCTGCTCCCACACCACTCTAGATGCCGTCCTCCCAATCTTGGTCCTTTTCAGTTGCTCTCATGATGCCAGTAATTTAGAGACATTTCCCAGCATGTGATGGAGCGTCATTATGATTTGCACCGTTAGATGAGAAAATAGGAAAATTCTGCGGTGTCTATAAGTGCAGGTATTTCAGATTATCTTAGTATATGTATTGATTGCTGATCACATTTTCCTGATTCCTGGAATAAGTTTACCTGTGTGTGTAACACTGTGACTTTTGGTGTTTCCATGGTCTTCGATGGCATCCTTTTTGCCTACCTGAGGAGGCACTAAAATGGCCTCTTTTTCCTGCCTCCCTTTGTTTTCATATTGTCCCGATCATGGTGGAGTCCTGTGCGTGAAGAGCTCCAAGGAATTAGTGGAACTGCAACTGTCTCAGGGCTGTTTGTGTTAGAGTTCTGGATCATGGAGGTTTTGAGTCTCATCTGGAATTATGATATTATCTAAGATGTCCTTCAGAATTCTTCAGAGGTGGAGCCTAGTTGGGAGCAGTAATTCACGGAGAGTGACCTGAGAGAGTGTATTCTTGTCCCTGGCTCCTTCCTGTTCTTTTTCCTGGTTGCCACGGAGTGAGCAGCTTTCCTCTACCTTGTCTGCAAGTTTCTGTCTTGTCATTTCTTCTTGGAGCTTACTGGATGCTCTACAAACAGTGAGCCAAAATGAGCCTCTTCTACTTTGAGAAGATGACTAATATGACTAACAGAGTTGATGTAGTAGTCAGCTTTTTGGTCATTATAACAAAACACCTGAAGCAGCCAACTGTATTTTTTAAAAGATTCATTTAATTCATAGTTTTAAAGGTCCATGGTCCCAGCACTGTTAACCCCTCCTGGCAAGGGCTGCCTTACCTAATGGCAGGTAGCAGTACTGGGAGCCTGATCATATCTTGAAGAAAGAGAAAGAAGACAAGTAGGCCTGATTTGTTCCTTCCGTATTCCTCTCCCAGGAAATTAAGGCATCAAACCTCATCACATTCCCAGAGTCTCACCTGGTACATTTCTCAAAGTTTCCACTACCTCCCAACAGTCCCACCCTGTGAACTGAGGCTTTTATGACAAGGAACTTTTGGAGGACACATACCACATTCAAACTGTGACAGTTGGGTCAGAGACCATCCTGTGAATTCGTTTTCCATTATCCTTAGCTTTAGGTCTTAAACATTTACTCACTCCTTTTAAGATGTTAAAAAATGTAGAAAAAGATAAAGAGAATATTAAAATAAGTTATTATTCCCAATACTCTATTAACCTCTTAGTGTATCTTCAATTTCTTTTATATGTCAGAAGTTTATATGTATTTAGAAATTGTTGTCACATAAATATAGCTGTAATTACTTCTTGCTCCTGAGCACTTTTCCATGTTAAGTATTCACTGAAAGCATTGAAATGTTATTTCTTTTTTTTTAAACTGTTATTTCTCCTTATAGTAAATGTAAAACATATGTATTTACAGACTTAGAGAAAGGTATAAAATGGGTAGTCTTTTTTTCAGATTCTTAATATTATCACTGTAGAGTTCCCAACATAAATCCTGTTCAAATTTTTAAATAAGCAAGAAAGTATTATACTAGTTAGTTGTTTTGTGTCTTACACTTTACCTTTACTCTTGTGTTAGGAACATAAATGGGCCCCATTGTAACAACCTCAGAATGTCACTGAATATGGAGGGGTAGCAGCTTTCTCACACAGAGAGACAGAATACTGAGACTCTTTCATTTCAGGAAGAAGCTTTATTTATGCCGGCACTGACTCACATATAAGGCCAAGCTCCAAACACGGCAGGGTTTTATCTTTGATATAACTCTTGTCTTGTTTCCTTTATATGGCAGCGTGTACCCTGGTTTGGTACAGTTTGTGTTACAGAGCCACGCCAGAACCACACATGTGCACCCTGGGACTGGCTGTGCCAGTTGCCCTCCTTTGCTCTGGAAAGGTCCCCGCCACATACCTTTGGGAGGAGCCCTGTCACATTCTCCCTTTTGATGCTCAGATCCCCTACTTTTGGATCAAAGAGAGTAAGCTTAGATTAAAGGTTTTATTTTTATAACATCATGTATGTGACCTTTTTTTTTGCCATAGTCTCAGTGAGGAGATAGACTGTATAATTAGGGATGCTAGGGAGAGCAGGATTACACAAATTCTTAAAATTAAGAATATAATACCTATGAGGGTTTTGAATCTATTGAAGGTTGAAAACCATTTCTTTTGTAGTTCTCCCAGATCTTAACCCTTTTAGCTCTGGTCTGAAATGTGAGCAACTTTTAAATTGATCTGTAACCTTCTTTATGACCCCTATTAAAAATCATTTATCTGTAGGCAGCAGTTGTTCAGGTTAAATTTTTTCCAAAATCTTTTCTCAGGGCTGAGGATGTAGCTCAATGGTGCCATGCCTGCCTGTAAACACAAGGTCCTAAGTTTGGTCCCCAGTACAAAAACAACACATAGCAAAGCAAAACAAAGCAAAGCAAAGCCTTCTCTCAGAAGCAAGCAAGTAATCTGAAGGCAACCAGTTTTGACAGATAGCATTGTGCATTTTAGTTTATTCTTTGCCTAAGAAATTAAGAGCTTTGGCAGTTGCATTAGTTATAATTTGATAACTGCTTGCAGTATTATATGCTCTTGGATGTAAATGCAAGTGCAGCAGCCCCAAGACCCATCTTCTGCCCAGATGGCAGGGCCATAATATTGGATTACGTGTTCAGGAAGCTATTTATCATCTTTTTTATTGTCCAGCTGTAGAGCCTGCCATTTTTTTGGGTCTCTGTCTCCACACAGTTGAACTCTTGGATGCTCACCTCTAGCGAATGGAGTCAGGAAGAAAAAGATGGATGGACAGGTCTTAACACTCAGGATCCTGGCCGCTGGGGGCACAATAGAGGCAGGTCTTTGTGGACCTCTGCAGCCTGTTGGGGATGCCATCTGATGTCTGTGTTGACCTTGTTCCACCCAGGTGCCCTGGGGAGAACAGGAGTGGATGAGGGTGAGAACTGGTTTGAAGTGGTCCGGGAACTCTCACCACTGGGTCTCTCTGTGTGGAGTTATAAGACTTTTGGCCCAGACACATTTGTGGAGATGTTGACTCATCCTCCCCACCACACAAGACGGGGTTCTTTTTATTCTTACTGGGTTCCTGAGAAAGAAAATCCCAGTGATAAAGCTGAAGTATCTTGTTCTACCATAAAGTTCAAAGGAATCTAATTTTCTAATCTCTCATGGCCTTGATCCCCTATGTTGGTTCTCTCAGCAAGAAGAGATCTTGAGAGCCGCAAAGGCCAGAGACAAGTTTTATGTTGTGGAGACAGGATAAGAGCTATTCTCTATTATATATATATGAGGAATGAAAGCCTAATGAGATTGGCTGTATGGGTGGTGGTAACTCTCTTAAAGTACAGTGGGACCCAGGTGTCTATTTCTTGTCTATAAATGGCCACACCTATTTGGCAGTTTTTTTTTTTTAAATTTAGGGTCTCCTGTATTACAGATGGTAAAGTTAACAGGCTTACACACCTTTAGCTGGCACTCTGGGGTAACAGCTTCCTTTGGAAGAAGGGCTGTATTGTTTTATTATGTGTGCAGGTTCTTTGGACCTTTCTGTGACATTAGAAGTGAGTGAGGTGAAGTCCAGCTGTAAAAACCTGGCCTCACTTGGTTATTCAAGTACATGGGTCATATGATGAGAGAGCTCAGGCCTACCTTAGGAAGAGGTAGGGGCCTTAGAAAAAATTGCCAATACCAGCAAAACACCTGCCCACCAGGGAAAGGTGAGGGCCACCAGGCATCTTTTGCCACACTTCCAGTTGGCCATGGTGGTCTCCACAAGGTCTATGGCAAAAATCAAGACCAGAGACTCAAGTACAGTTAAGAACACGGAAGGACATGGCATAACAGATGGGCCACCCACAAAAGGGGATGTAGTCTTTATGCCATCCATTGGAAGTGTCTTTAGCTTTCTGCCATTATAGACTCACCAGCCTCCAAGTGACTGGAGCGGGGCTGTGGACTCCTTATGGTGTTTCTGACATCATGGCTGGCTTTTTGGGGTTGTCAGCTTGCATGGTGCAGACTACTCACGATGCATATGTCTTGAGATGCCAGCTTTACTCTTCTGTGGTGATTCTAGGGGACTCTCTTAGCCTCTTTTCCTGGGGTGGTAGGATAACTGTGAAGGGGCCACCCCAGAGAGGTTTTAGAGGCTGGACATTTTATTTCTTTATCCACATAGCATCCCTTGGCTTCCGAGAGCAAGCACCTACGATCATACCCAAAGGCAATCTCTCCTTCACTTGTTGGTGTAGTGTGGCTAAGGTTGAGTCTAACACCTGCGTCTGTTGTGTCAGGATGAGATTTCTAAACTCTTTTACATCCTTTTTTATGTCCTTAATAAAGGGGGGTGCACATAGAGAATTTCATAGGCGGGAAACCCTGACTCACTAGACATAATCTTTAGCAGGACTATTGGCAGGAGTTGGTCTCAGTGTTGGTGAGGTTTTTGACACAGTTTGATCAGCTGTAGCTTGCTTTATTTATTTATTTTGCGGTACTGGAAATTGAACCGAGGACCTTGCGCTTGTGGGGCAGACACTGCTGCTGAGCTACATCCCTAGCCAGCTGTCACTTTAGAATCTGGTTCACTTTTCCTATCTTTTTGAGCTCTGGGGAAGATATGCCACATGTAGTTTCCAGGTAATCTTTAGTCTTTTGGCCACCAGCTGTACCACCTCTTTTATGAATGTCGGCCTGTTGTTTGATCTTATGGAAATAGGAATTCTAAAATGGGCCATGATTTTCATTGAAAGGAATCAGGCCACCTCAGATGCCTTTTTCTTGTGGGTAGGGAAAGCCCTTACCCAGCCTGAGAAGGTGCACAGACAGACTAACAAATCCTTGTAGTTACTGGCCTCAGGAAGCTCAGAGAAGACAACAGCTGCATTTCAAACAGTCTCCCCTGACACTGAACCCCAGAGTGGCCTTGGGCCTTTGACAATGTCTCACATTGCTCACACACTCCTCCAGCCATGCTGGAGAGCCATGGGAAGTAGAAATGTTGACCTGTGGTAGTCTTGAGAGCTGTCTGGCCCGTAGGATGTTGTGGTGGTACTTTTTGACAAAAGCTGGAGCCAGGGCCTTGCGGACTACTGTTCAGCTGTCTTTAAATTCTTGCCATCTACCTAGGAGATAGCTTTTATGTTCAGTCAGTCAGGTACTCTCATGTTGTGAGTAATCGGGGTCTCATTTTTCCAGTGGACTAGGGAATGCTGTGGTGACCGTAGTCATTAATTCTTTTATTTTCTAGGAAGCTGCGAACTTTGCTTCCTGGGCTGCTGTACTGTTCCCAGAGCAGATATGGTGTCTCCTTTGATGTCTTGGACAATGTATAATTGTTACTCTTAAGGGCCCACACAGTGTCTCAGAGTTTAAAAAAAAAATTTTAAACTATACTTCATATCTTTTTTTCTTGCGTTTGTCAGACCTTTTTTTTTTGGTTAGCACTGGGAATCAAACTCAGGACCTTGTGCTTGTGAGGCAGGAGCAGTGCCACTGAGCTAAATCCTTGGCTCCAGAGCGTTTTAAAAATATTGAATTCTTTTTTGGTACATTTTATGTCTATATCATGATCACACACAACATTGGGAATTTGTAGCAGTATATGACACGAGATAATTCTCATTTTTACTCATTCCCTTACCCACCTTACAGTCCCCACCCCCTATATACATATGCTTTCCTTCTTTTTTTAAACATCGTAATTTTTTCTTTTCCCTCATTACTCATCCCTACTCTTTTCCCTTTGAATATTTTCTACTTCATAATATTTATCATACATTCTAGAACTCATTTACATCCTCAGATTCTCATATCAGAAAAAAGACATGGTATTTACACATCTGTGACCTGTTTTTTTAACTTATGAGTGTGTCCTTAAGGTATATCTATTTTAGTACAAATGACTCAAACTTATCATTCTTTATGGCAGAGTAATACTTCATTTTATATTTTTAAAAAACATCTTATTTATCCACTCTTCAGATGATAGGTATTTGGGTTGTTTCTAAGATTTAGCTATTACAAACTGAACTGCTATAAAATTGGGTGCACATATGTTGCTTTGGTGTAACTCTTTTAATTATTTTGTATATATACCTAGTAGGGCAATAGTTGAGTCAAATGAGACCTCTAATCCTAGTTTTTTGAGGAATCTCCACACTAATCTCTATAGTGGTTGTGCCAGTCTACATTCCCAACAACAGTGGAGAAGGTTCTTTTTTCTCTGCAGCCTCTCCAGCATTTGTTGCTAACTTTGAAATAGCAGCTATTCTTTGTGGAGTAAGATGAAATCTCAGTGTTGTTTTCTTCTGTATCTCTCAAATGACCAGTGATATTGAACATTTCTTCATATGCTTCTTAAGTGCTTTTACATATTCTTCTGAAAAGTGTCTTTTCATTTCAGATGCCCATTTTTTAGTTGAGTCTTTAAATTTGGAGGACTGATTTTTTAAAGTTCTTTATATATTCTTGACAGTAGCCCTTTGTCTGAGAAACAGCTAATAAAGAGTTTTTCCCATGTTGTCTGTCTTTTCACTCTGCTGGTGGTTTCTTTTGCTGTGCAAATGCTTTTTAATAGGATGAGATCCCATTTGATTCCTTCTACTAGGAATAGAGGTGCTATAGAGGTTTTGTTCATAAAGCCTTTCCCTAAGCCAATGTCTTCAAGAGTTTTACCTAATCTGTTTTCCAGTAGATTTAGTGTTTCTGTTTTAATGTTTAAGTCTTTAATCCACTTTGATTTTAGTTTAGTACATGCTGAAAAAGATAGGTCTAGTTTTAGTCTTTGGCAGGTGAAAGCCCAGTTTTTTCTAGCACCATTTGTTATAGAGGCTGTCTTTCTTCCATTGAGGATATTTGACTCCTTTGTCAAAGATAAGGTGGCTTAGTGTATCTGAGTTGTTTCTGGGTCTTCTACTCCAGATCCTTTTTAAATATAAAACCCCATGAACACAGAGGGCAGTGAAGACATACGTAAAGAATCTGTGTGTACAACACACATTCCTCCGCCAGTCGGAGGGCTCAGGTTAGCATGATGAGCTCTGCTTTTTACACTGAGGTTCCCTTTGATGGAGGTTTAGCCTCTATGACAGAATTGAAGGTCACCATGGAGTACCCTGCCAGTATTCCCTGTTTTACCAAACTGCTACCATTGATGAAATACTTAGTCTTGGGGTTCTTGAGGGTCTGAGTCTGACTGCTGAGTCTTGTAGACTCAGTACAGTCATGATCTGTGGACTGGCTTGACAGGAAGTAGAACTGCTGGGTTCAAAGTCTGTACTGTTTTTAGGTGAATGTGCAAGCCCTCATATAACATTCCCTAATATCTAACCATCCAGGCATTAGTTAGCCAGCATTGTCTTTTATACTTTAATGGCAGGCCTGTTCATTTTTGTCCCCTAGTCAATTTGCCAGCCTCTGTCAACAAGAAAGCTGTAGCGCCCAGTGCTTGCAAAGAGGGCAGCCAGCCCTGCACAGTGGAGTTGAGTTGCTTGGAGAGGTGTACTCCCTGCCGACACCATGACCAACATCTGGGTTAAAACTCACGTGATGCCAGTTCCCTTGTGGATATACAAGAATAAGGGCTGAGTCATGTCTGAGACCCCCAGTGCCTTATGAGGGCCTGTTTGACCTCTTTCAAGGATCTTTGCTATACTTGCACTGGTAGCCTTGTTCTTGTTCCCCATTTTTTTCACTTAAAGGGTTTTTGCAAGGACTGAGAAGTCAGGTGTCCAGATACCACAGAAATCTGTGGCCTCGAAGAACTCCCAAATGTGGCACTGGGTTGTCAGGACCGAGGATGTGCACACTTCCTGCTTTCTCTGGGATCAGGCGAGTGAGAACCTCTGTTGTGAGGGGCTAAAGAGCACTGTGGGAGGAGGTGCAGAGGAAAAGGTTTTCTGTGCCACAGGTTGTGCCCCTAACTGTTGTAACCGCACATTTTCTTTTTCTCTTTTGGTCTTAGATTATTACAATTCTAACCTGACTGGCTGCCAACAGACAGACCTTGAATCAGTACTCTTATCATCAAGAGAAAGCAGAGAGAAGAGCAAGATAACCTTGGAATTGTAGTTTAAAAATTTACAGTCCTCAGGAAATGTTTTAAGTACATTAACTAAACAAAAATGCCGACTTAAACAGGAAGCAGGAGATAAATTCATCAGCCAGCTAGGATGTGTACCCCATTTCCTCCCTCAAACAGGGGAGCATCCTTCAAGGGAAAGAGGATCCCCCCCCTTTAGTTTTTGGGGAAACAAGATTTTGAGCAACCTTTTACCACTCTTTTAATTTTCTTTTGAACTGAGGATAAAGTCAGTTTTTCTCCCTTTGTGTGGCTGCATGGTGGTGCCAGGGACTGTGTTCTCCTTGGCTGGTGTTGGCACCTATTGAGGGCAGAATCACTGACCCAGTCCCAGATGTTGGGGTTACAGGCTGGGGGCACATACTCCTGAAAAACCAGAGGTGACTCCTTTTGTTTCCCATTAAGTCCCTGAGTTTTAGGAGAAAGAAGACAATTGGTCCTTGTCGCCAACCCTGGGTATAGTCTCTTTTTGAGATCTTGGGCTTTATCATTAACAAATTTAATCAACAATGGATATATCCAGTCTCCATCTGATGTGAACCTTGGGCAGAAGCGAGATGGGGTGAGGATGAGTGGTTGGGGCCAAGTGAAGCAACGATATTTTCTCATCTGAGCTTTTTCTTTGTCTGTGAGTTGTTGTTCTGTCTTTAACACCAATCTGAGGGGACTATCGGGGATATTTTTTTCCCTAAGCTCCTTGATTTTGAAACCTGCCCTCACTGAGAGGCATATTTATTTCACATTCTATTCGTCCTCAAGCCCGAGACTCAATCTGGTGTACACAGATCTTTTGCCTTTAGTTACTTTTGATTTCACCCAAAGTGGTCTGTCTCTGCCTCACTCAAGTCACTAGTCTCACTGAGACCTTCTTGGTCTCTGCCAAGATCATCGACCTCAGCTGGGACAAGGACAGAATAACCTGACTCGTGAAGTGATAGTCAGTAGCCTCTGCAAGTCTTCTTACGTTGGTCCGTGCACAAAGTTGTCTGGCTAACGTGATGCTCTTTGCTGCTCTCTGGGCCCTGTGATCAGGTGGAAGCTTTCCATTGTTCATTCATTTCATTCACACGCGGTCACAGTGACTCTGGCCCACTGCCAAAGCACCCAGCACCTCTGAGTGGCAGTTTTGTTCCTCGTGGAACTGAGTGAAACTCTGGGAGGTGCTCAGCCCCTCTTTCTCTCTCGCAGGGGCTGGTCCTCCAAAAGGAACTATGCTCCTTGCAGTATAACGGGTGGTGCTCCCTGGACTGGTTCTGTTGTGTATCCTGAGTCCTCCCCCTGCCATGCCGGGAAGGGCTGAGATTGAACAGTCCAGTAATAACTAGGAAAGGTAGCTCCTCCCTGCACGCTGAGGTTCACTGAATTCTGGACCAGCCCCCAGGAGGTGCAGCGGGATTCTTACATCCAGAGATGAGGCACTGAGGCTTTTTCTTCCCAGGAAGCAGCTTTACTTGTCCCAGTCCTCACTCAGCAGATTCATATCTAAGCCCTGACATAGCGGGGTTTAACCTTTTATATAAATTTTGGCTTTTTGTCTCCCCTATGTGCTACTGCCGGGTGGAGCACAGTTTATAGTACAGAGCCATACCAGAGCTACACATGCGCACATAGGGACTGACTGTGCCATGTTGCCTTCCTGAGATGTCCCCATCAAGTTCCTTTTAGAGCAGCCCGACCACAGAGGAACTGTATTTCATATGTGACATTCAGATAAATATTTGCTTCCTATCTTTTTTTTTTTTTTTTTTTTGCTATTTCACACAGAACTGCAATAAACTTTTTTTTTTAACGCCAATAGCTGTAGGATGACCTTATATAGTAGGATACATTATTAGTGATGCCCACACTTAAGCTTAGGCATTTTAACAATTTTCTAAATACTGACAAATTGCATTTTAAATTGTGCATGAGTTCAGATGCTCAATAGCAGTTTACTACAGTATCTAACTCTCCTCACTTACCAACCATAAAACTTGTTAAAATGTAATTCTTTTGTAGAGTCTAAGTGAAAATAATATATTTTGTAGTATTTAAGATGGCCACTTGTTTTTCACACATGTATTAATTATTTATACTTATTTCTGTGAGACATGTATATCTTATGGGAATTTCAAACTAAACCACATGAACACTTTATTTTTATGACTCTCACACTTTCTTGGCTGTAGCTCACATTGTTAGACCCAGCCTGCTGGTATGAAATGGCGCAAAAACATTTTTCTTATGGGATTGGATATCTTCTATGTTTACTGATTTCTGTGTTCTGTGAATCACCCATTTTAGCAGCTTTTGCACAGTTTTCGATTGACGATCAAAAATTTTGAGAATGTAAAAGTTCAAGTTGTAGAAGAATCTACAAATTTCTCTCTTCAAAACTTTGCAACTGAGTCCTTTGAAAGTCTAAAAATGTGAACTGACAAGAGCAGTCAGTGACAAAACAGGGGAGGAACAGTAGCATTCTGTGATGACAAGAGTTAGGCCAGTGGCCTGGGCGCTGAGTTTAATCCGCACTCCATCATCTTTGTTCCAGTTGCCTCTGTCATTGTAACATGCTGACAGTGTAACCAGAGTTGGTGCGGGCAAAATGGGCCTGGTGACTTTTTAAGGTCTTCATAATATCAGAAATTAGAATAGTGCAATCGGTGAAATCACGAAATGCCAAGTTTTAAAAGGATATGTCCTTTCCTGAGAGGACTATTTCCAGTAGGAAAGTTAATCAGCTTGGTAAACACACATGGTGTGAGATGTTTAGTAAAAATATGGTAAACAGTGTGTAAACAATTTGGTTGAATATAAAGACAGAAAATGTTGAATATACAGAAAAATACTAAAATGTTAATAATGATTGTCTTTGGCATCCTTGGCAATATTTAATTCTTTCTATTACTTTTACTCTGGACAGTATACACTCCTTTGAAATCCATCTGAAATGAAGCTTGGTAGAGATTTTATGGATAATAGGCATATCATTTTAGAATATATATTAATTTTTTAAAATTAACATCATGTCACACATTTTTCTGTTCTCCATACTTTATGCTTTTTAACCACTGTATAATATTCCATTTAAAGAATCACTGTAGGGTTTAATTTTTCAATCTCCTTCCCCCTTCCTTCACTTCCCCGGTGATTTTCTTCATCTTACAGCTTTTTGTGCCATCTTTATTCCGATGGCCACAAATTTGTGTCCCTGCTGGTTGCCAGGCCGATTAGAGACAGCTCCCCCTAAGAGCCCTGTAACCTAACATTCATAACCTCCATCTGCTCGCACCTCACCCTGACCCCACGTCTGATCACATCTTTCTAGGACCTCAGGTGAAGTCCATCTTTATTCTTTTCCTGGCTCACCCCTTGTTCTGTCTGTCGGTGAATCCTGTGGTCCCAGCCTCCTGGTCTGACTGCTTCTGGCCGCCACCCTTTTGCTGGGACAGTTGTCCGGCCTCCCAGGTGGCCGCGCTGGCCCCATTCTGCTCTCCTTCAGTCTTTCCTCAGCGGAAGAGCAAGTAGTCTGGTCAAAACAAAAATCAAGTCCTTTACGTTTTCTTCTCCGGGGACTCCAGCGACTTCCCTGCTGTACTAACCAGAGCCCTTAAATGGCCAGCGGGGAAGTCGTTCTGATGTGGCTGTGGTGCCCTCTGGCCCTGCCTTCCTTTTCATGAGTTCGCTCCCTCTGGTCCGCCAGCCTGGCTCCCCTGATGCACCCGCATCACAGTCATTCTTCAGGCTCTAGTCCTCGGCTGCTCTTCCTTCTGGAATGTTCTCATCCCGCTTACCTTCCTTGTGTATTAATTTTCTTTCTTCGATCAGGATTCTGCTCCCTAAGGCAGCTCCTGACCATCCCGTTCAAATTGCAACCTCTCCCTACTGGAGACTTTGTGTTATTTTTCTCCCTAACACTTTTCACTCTCAAGTGTAAAGTGCGTAGCACACGGTTGTCTTTGAGGTCTGCTAAATGTAAGTGCCTGTGAAAGCAGGGATTCTGTTCACCGCTGCACCTCCAACACTCAGAGCACAGTGTGTCACCTGTTAGTGAATCATTAAGCCGGGGCAGGTGGGTGTCTTTACATTTATGCCTTTTCTTGTTTGACAGGTTTTCTTTGAGAAATATATAACCATGGCATTACTAAGCAAAAGCTCATGACCATATCCAAGATAGTAATGCTACATTTAGTTTTCCCTTACAGGTTGTGTTAGGAGCAACTGATTCTCAATCCAGTTTAAGGTATTTGGCTTTAAATAGCTTACCTGAACAGACAGAAACTTCTTTGGGCTTTAGTTTATATTTCTGTAAAATGGTACTAATACTGACTTCATTGTTGTTGGTTTTAAAAATAAGAAGAAAGCACTACACAGCTCTTGGCACATAGTAATTGTTCATGAACATCAGTTTCCTTTCTTGATCCTACATTCCCACTAATACCCCCATTAAATATTTATTCTCTCACAACAGTGTTGTTTTAGATAAGACTTTTCCAGCACACATCTGCACACACACCTCCTCACTGGGGCATGTCTGGCTTTATTTAAAGCCACACACTTCTTTATGGCTGTTGTTGATGGCTGTTGTTGCCAGTTTTAAATGTTAATACTTGCTGTGACGGTAGCCACTGCACTCAATCCCCGGTGCACATTGGCATCTAAGGAAAGGCTAGTGGTGGTGTGGCCACAGATTGAATCAGTCACCTCTCCTCACTTCTGTCTTGAGTTTCCACTTAGGTCTCATTAGATTTCCTCCCAGTACAGTTTGGAATGGAACATGGGTTATTTCTCTTAACTAGATTTTGTAGTTTCATCTGTTAAGATTTGTGATCATAAAACATGATCATGGTATAGGTTGTGATTCATTTCAAAGACACTGCAAGTTCTTCTGTATTTCCCAACATCATATATTTGCCATTTCTGATGTCCCATTCTTTCCAGTGATATGTGGTCTTTCAACTTTAAAGAACTCCTCCACCCCAGTGGAGGTCTGGAGACCACAAATTCCCTGTGATTTCCTTTCACTTTATTCACTGAAGCATAACTTCTCCTGAATGTAGATTTTTAGGCATATTGTTTTGTTTTGTTCTTGCTTTGGCTTCCAGCAAAGATATAACTTTGTGTCTTTCAGCCTTCATAGTTTCTGGTGAGAAGTGCATTGCATTTCAGATTTATTTTTTTTCTGTATATTATATGCATTTTTCCTGGTGACTCTCAATATTTTTATCTTTAATTTTCCCAGGATTTTCTTCTTTGAACCTCTCTTTGGAGTTCTTAGTTCTTAGAATTGGGCTGTTTATGTCTTCTACTAGAGTTAGGGAATTATAGGCTGTTATTTCTTTTAATAATTTCTTTTTCTTCCCCAGGCTGTTGTCTTTTCTCCTGGTACCTCTTATGTTAGACTAAAGATAAGAAAAACTATTCCATAGTGCCTCCAAATGTTTGTTTTTGTATTCCATTCTCTTTCGGATTGTGTGGTTCAAATTCATTGAATTTTTCTTTTGCATATTTAGTCCCCAAATCGTGGACCACCTCTCTTCACTCTTCATCAGCGCTCTAGGTTGTGTCCTGGTCTGAAAAGTGTTGATGATTCTGTTAACAGCCAGTTTCCTATGATGCAGACTGAGGCCGTGGCTCTTGCAGCAGGCAGTAGCTTCCATTTTAGATCACTTCTTTAACTTCAGTTTACCTTGTTCATTCATGGTTCAAGTTGGTGGAGTCATGCTAGGGATTTACAATTTTCTTCACTGGCCTGCTATGGCTCTCTAGTCCCTTTCAGATTTTCAGGGCTCCCTGCCCTGCTTCCTGTACCCAGAAAAAGTGATTTTCTCTCAGAGTCATACCTGCTGCTGTAACAGTTCCAAATGGAGCTGCGGAGCAGATATGTGAATGAGAGGACTGCTCGTTTTTATGCTGGTTGTTTGTTCCAACGCTTGACTCCTTTGCAAAGCCCCTGAGCTTCTTTCACTCTGAGGACCCGTCAGTGTTGTGTTTAGGGTTTTGTTTGAGGACTTCATGTGTGTGTGTGTGTGTGTGTGTGCGCGCGCGCGCTATGTTGCACAGGTGTCACTTACAGATGAAGCCTGTGAGGAGCTCATTCCCAACATCAGAAACAGAATTCCTCTCCTGGCTGTTCTTCATTGAGATAGTTGTGAGAATTAATATGGTGATACTGAAAGTGCACTTCACCCAGTTACCACTTTTTGCAAACTAATATGATATCACACCCAGGATATTGACACTGATACGATTTACTGAGCATACTGAGCTCCAGCTTTACTTGTATTCATTTGTGTGTGTGTGTGTGTGTGTGTGTGTGTGTGTGTGTGTGTGTCTGTAAGAGTTCCATATAATTTCATCATAGGAAGGTATTTGTATCCAGCATCACACTCTTCTAGCTATGTCTGAAAAGTGTAGGAAATGCTGCAGTTGGAAAGGACTAACGCAGACCCTTCACACTGAGCTACATCCCCGTCCCTTTTTCATTTTGTGATAAAGTTTCCCTAAGGTGCTAAGATGTCAAGGCTGGACTTGAAATGTGGTCCTCCAGCCTCTGCCTCCACCTCCGCCTCCCAGAGTGTCAGGGCTGCGGCAGTGTATAACCGTGCCTAGCTAAGGTCAGTACGTATTTTCAGTTATTTAGAACAAAGACATATATGCCTTGTCAGTGTCTTTAAAAGTAATCCCCTCTTCCAGATTCTGAACTTCTTAACTGGAAAGATGACTTTGTCTTTTGTGTCTTGGTCCCACAAAGTGCTTCCTGGTTCTGACTTTCATATGTTGTGCAGAGATGTTCTGTTTGAGTTGAGGATACAAATAGACGTTGTTCAATAGAGTTGAGAAGTAGAAATGTTTTTAATATCTTCTCTGCTTTTTAATCAAGACCAAGGTTTTTCAAAGCTTGCATCCTTATTACACTTACTTTCAAATATTGTACATGAAAGTACTTTACAGGTGTTTGATCTTTTGAAGGTGGTATTCTTGCCTCGGATTTTTAAAAAAGTAATTAGATGAGTAGTTTCTGGTACAGGTAATCATCAAAGCTAAAAAGAAAATACTTTCTTTCAACTATTATATTTCTAGCTGTTCCAGCCCATCATCCATATTGCTATTTTTTGGCTTCTATCTGTATCTCCAAGCACAGTGAAAGACAGCTTTTGTGAATTTATTTTGTTTGAGCCAAAATATTTTTTAAACCAACTTTTCTATAATGTACTATGACAGAAGGTGATAAAATTGTCTAGTTGTGAGATGGGTTTTATTTTGAATCTAATATGCTCTCAGGGAAAAAAAATCCCCTTGTAAAAATTACTCACAAATTCTTTGGAGAATAATAATACAAATAACATTTCTATATTTTCATATACCAGGGAAGAGTTACTGCTTCTCCTTTCTTTCTTCTCTTACTGAGGATTTGAGATGTACTTTTTCTGCCTATCGTATGCAGTTTTCTGACTCTTGGAAGTTGAGTTTTTGGCTCTCTGCCAAAAGAAGACTCACCTAGGAGGGGTTGGCAGAGCCTGCTCTTTGGGACCAATGCAGATGCTATGAGCACATGACAATTAAAGAAATGGCTCCTGCTACTGGGATGGTCAATCTACCCTGAGTAGATACGATATTCACTGGAGTTAAAACCCCTATCCTCACTCGGAAGAGATAAGAAAGTACTAACCGTTGCATTTGAGCTGATTTGTTTATCCCCCATCAGGTATTCACTGAATGCCTACAGAGCACTGTGGGTGAATACTGTGACACAGTGACTTCTAGCAAGGAAATAAAGGACATCAACCTTCAGATTGAGTTAAATTCCCTTCAACTCACCTGTCCTTTGTCACATACACACATCTTTCTCTCAAATCCTCATCATTTCAGTCTCAGCCTGGCCAGTAAATGACAATGAGGGTCTGATTACAATAACCTTCTGGGGTAAGAAATGTATCATCGGGCCGGGGAGTTAGCTCAGTGGTTCCAGCGCCTGTCTTGCAGCGCAAGGGCCCGGGTTCGATCCCCGGTAACCACATAACAATACTGGGTGTGGAGACCCACACCCAGCAGCAACCAGTACCACATACCACAGTGCTGGGTGTGGTGGCTCACACCTGTAATCCCAGCACTCGGGAGGCAGAGGCAGGAGGATTGTGATGTGAGTTTGAGGCTGAGCTCAGGGCCAGCCTGAACCACAAAGTGAGACCCTGTCTCAAAAAACCTAAAAAAAAAAAAAAAAA
>PVIR01006561.1:0-65460 GCA_004026965.1 Petromus typicus
GTCACTAGACCTGAGGACACATCACTTCTTCTCACAAGTAAAATATGAGCGATATCAGTCATAATGACCTTAGATATTTGCTTGAGCATTATTTAGCCAGTAATGCATGACACAATGTGGATTTAATTTAACTCATCCTAAAAATTCTTTGTGGATCAACATGTGTCAAGAATTATACTAGTTGCTGAGGATTAAAAATAGGGGAATTTAGAGTCTAATATAAGAGAAAGACAATAAATAATGCCAAAATGAAGCAATAAGCACTATTAAAGACACACAAAGGAGGGATGTTAAAGAAACATAATAAATAATAAATTTCATTAGATTTTGGTTAGCTGAATTACAGAAGATAAATTAAAATTGGCTAAGGAAAGTTATGCGGCCCACTCAGGCAGAGGAGAGGGGCAGAGAGCGGGGCTCTGTTGGGCGACACGTCACTGAACTGCCAAGGTACTTGGTGAGCTCAGCTGTCAGAGCAGGTGCCACCTTCGGACACAGGAGGACCCCGAGCGGCGGAGCAGGGCTGTGTGCTCTGCTCACCCTTCTGCTGCTGCAATAGTCCAGCTGCACTGGGGAGAAGACAAATCCAACCTTAGACAACAGAGTCGGACAGAGGGAGAGGAAGGCAGGGGAGAGCAGGTGCAGAGGAACGTCCACTTGCGTACTACCCTAAGTGTAGGAAAGTGTTCCTTTCACTTGTTTTTCTTCTAAAATCATTTAACGAGACTGGTGGCTCCAAGAATGCTTTTTCTTCTCTCCGGTTTATCGGAATCTTGCAAGGTCTGTTCATCGTAATGAAAGGAATACTCACTTTTTAAAACTTGGCTGGAATCAAGCACAATTGTTTCTCTCATCTTGACACCACAAGGAATGTTGGAAACAGTAAACATTTATACTTCTCTAAAAAGCCAGAAACGCAGTATTCCAGTATTCCTGGGCAACGCAGTCATATCAGATGGTTTCCAGACTGATAATGGATCCAGCACACTGTGGAGGTTTGTTCTGGCAGTGAGACAGCACCTCCCTCCTTATCATAGTTTTGCACTTGGAATGCCTAGAATAGCAAATGCCTGCACTCGTGTCATGCAGCGCAAGCTCTGCAGGGCTCCGGGGACAGGACTGCGCACACTCAGCACACAGTCCCTGGGGTGCTGGACGAGGGAGCATCGCTGTTTCTGCAAAGAACTCTGCCAAGACCTTTCCTCGGCGTAAGTCCAGAGACTCTAGTCACAGTGGGTCATGGAGAAATGAGGTCATGGTGCATAATGAAGGCTAAGATTCCTTTTTTTTTTTAAGACAGGGTCTCACTTTGTGGTTCAGGCTGGCCCTGAGCTCAGCCTCCAACTCACATCACAGCAATCCTCCTGCCTCTGCCTCCCGAGTGCTGGGATTACAGGCGTGAGCCACCATGCCCCGCACTGTGGTATGTGGTTCTGATTGCTGCTGGGCATAAGTCTCCACACCCAGTATTGTATGTGGTTAACCAGGGATTGAACCCGGGTCCTTCCACTTGCAAGACAGGTTCTGGAACCACTGAACTAAATCCCTGGCCTCAAGCCTAAGATTCTTCAAAATTCATGAATGTCACCAACTACAAAATACGTTTATGAATTTCCTTTACTAGTACTCCAAAGAAACCCTGTGAAGTTATCATCATATTTAAACCATACAGGTGTTTTAAAAATATTATATCTAAACCTTTATATTATTCGTTATTTCTATAGAGTACTTCTTTCCTTGCACAGCAAAAGGAATATTTAAGTGAAAAACATATTTCTTCACTTAGGTGTTTGACCTTATACAAGACTTTAGCATGTAGTCCAAAGTCAGAACTCAGGCTCTTTCCTACTGTAGTTCAGCCTCTATGAGACTGAGTATGGACTCAGCATTTTAAGAAGGACTGTGTTTTCCAACTCCTGACAATTTGTAGATATATTCGTAGATTTGCCCCAGAACTGGACATTGTCTGGACTGTTACATTGGTTTTGAACCTCTGTGCTTCCATGATGAGCAAGTCCAGATGAGCCCACGTGGACCTCCCGGAACACCTGCCTTCCAGTTGCTCTCTCGCTCTTTGCCATGGATGAGGAGGCTTCAGCGGCAGCGGAACTTCCCTAGTGGGCTACAAAGTGCACTTGGGGTTTGTCTCATATGACTAGAAACACTGTTTTATGCGCACAACAATATCCTTCATTCTCACACATTCACTTCAGTTTCATTTTTAGCTGCTGTCCTTGATCAATTCATTTTAAGAGTAAACATAAAGTTTAAATGAATGAATATTGGCTAAGAGGAATAAGTACTGCTGAAAGTATCAACCCACATGTCCAAGCTAGTCAGCTCTAAGGAAGAGAGGCAGAGACACTCATGTTTCAACCCCAAATTGCTTGATTCAGTTGTGCCCCCTGCCGCAGGGCTCCACCAGAGCTCAGCTGAACGAAAGCACAGATTGGGAGCCGCGATCAGCATGCTCACACTCGCTCCGGGCTGGGGCCAGCTGGAGAGCAGGCCCTGGCTTTCCTACATGAGCCACCAATTCGTTTCTTCACACAGTGGCATTTTGTTTTACTTTGCAGGGACATAAGAAGGGATTCACTGCATATTATAAGTACAGTTTTATAAGTACTGGATAGACCACACTCTCCAAGGAAAGCATTAATAAAACACAATTCTGAATTCTGCTATTTACTTTAAATTTATACAGCTTTTACCTGTATACACAGCTTTCTTGTGTACAGAAAATGTGTTTCATTTAAATAGCATCATTATGTTAAATTAGATCTATTAACTGTGTAGTTACCATTAATAGCTTATGAAAGGTATTATCTTTTAGCATTTTTAAATAAGTAACTAAGGAAAAAGAATTCAAACAAATTATAGAAAAGTGTGCAATTTACATAATGCCCACGCTGTTTCTTTAGCTGTCAGGGCTTTTGATATTCATCTTCCAAAGCATCGGCCCATCTCTGAGTTAAATATGATGTTTAGTTTCACGAACTGAGGATGTGCCGGTGTCCTGCGGGTCATGTCTCTAGACCCTGAGCTGGGCCACAGGTCTCTGAGCTGTGTAAAGTATATACAAGCTTTTCGTATATTTTCTGACTCTAATCAATTATATCTCTTTGCTGTAAGTGAAAGAACACTTAACCCAAACTGCTATTTAAAAAATAAAACAGGTGGGATACTGTACTGGTTCCTCGATTTCCTGCTGGGACTTTATGACAAATTCCCACAAACTCAAGGGTTCAATGTGGCACAAGCTCATTCATAGCTTCGAAGCTTTGCTCTGGACCTCTGGGCTGCGGGCGGGTGTCCGGCTATCTCTGGTGCAGAGTCACTGGAGACGGTCAGCCCATGCTCACGGGGGGCTCGGTTCACGGCTTCTTCCCCATCTCCGAAGACGGCGTGGGGACTGGCCCGGCCCCTGTCCAGTAGCGTCGCCCTCGCAGGCTTCGCCTTGCCCTCTTCTCTTCCAGGTTGAAGGTCCTGGCCATGGCATTTGCTACTTGCCATGCCTCTGTGCTACTTTCCTTTCTCTGGGGCCTCAGGGGAGCAGATTCGTCGAGTGAATTCTGCTACACCCTTCACTTCTCATCATCTGCACCCCGCTCTTAGGAGCTTCTGGGGACAGGAGCTCGGACTGCCGCCAGTGTGGCTTTTCCCCAGTGCCCCCACACACCTGAAAATGCTTGTGAGTAGAATGAGTGGGAGCAGATCCAGAGGGAGCATTTGCTGAGTGACCCCTGGGGCCTGCCCCTCTCCTGCCCTCTCGGATACCCGCAGTCCTCTCCCCCGCATTCACCTCAGGGCAGGGCCGCTCTCCCCACCACCTTGGAGCACGCTGTGAAGAGCTGCCCCTTCCTTCCCTTTCCTCTCAGCTGTGATGGCGGGGCTTGGCTGTGCTTCTCTCGCTGGAGGAATGAAGGCTGAAGTCATGTGTCATCTTTGGCGGGAACAGAACTGTGGGCCACAGCAGGACTGCAGGACTGACAGCTAAACACCGCACCTGCAGCGGGGACCGGTGGCCAGCGTGGGAAGTGGGGCTCCTGGGAGCCGCGGGCAGAGCAGAGAGCTCCACTGCTGCACCAGTCCACGCTGCGCCTGTGCCGGGACAGCAGGGGCAGGCAGGCATCCGTGCAGGGCAAGACCCGCCGCTTCCCCCGTGCCCTCCTGCCGCCCGCGCGGTGTCTGGCCCTCAGAGCCTGGTCAGCCTGGCTCTCCTGCGGGCCCAGCGCTCTATTCGCGCCCACAGCAGGACTTCCGCATGTCACCGCAAGACACGACAGTCCCACTCTGGAAAATAAGTTGTTTCTCTAAACATTATCTTAAAATTGAATGCAAGTAGAAACAATTATTGTGTGTATATTTAATGATTCTGACTCATGTTGATGGCGCCAAGCTTTGCAGTTTTAAGTGCAATAAACAAATTTTATGTGTTTTGCTTTATCGTCAATACATCCTCACATTTACAAATTTTACAGTGTACAACTCCGATTCCTTAAGGACAAGTGCTATATATCCCTTGTGATTTCTGCAATATTTAAAACTAAAATTTGTCCATGATAAATTATGGTGGCTTCCTTGGTAATAGATAAAATCCATACAAGCATTTCTATTATCTTTCTATAGAGTAATTGACAACTTTTTTTTCTACTGAAGCAAGCTTGAAAGTTACTCTAAAATACATTGTGAAATCCAGTTGAACAGGAGCTTTGAGACCACTTCTTGATAAAGATACAGTGCACCAGACCTCAGGGTATATTATTATTACTCTTTGCTGAACTTTGTTTTTACCTAAACTATTTGAAAAAGTGACTATCCATTACCTGGAGTCCAATGTTGGTCTACTGAATATAGTAAATATTGAAGAGATATTAAACATTTGGCTTGGGACGTTCATCACAAAAAGGGAAACACAAAGCCTAAGCAGTTTTGGATTTGGACTCAAGTGTTTGTTTCTATAATCAGTCAGTTGGAAGGAAAGTGACAATGGTACCTGGTATCTTCCAGGGCTTTTCAACTATAGGTTACACGTGCTTCGCAGGACTTGGAGCTGCCCTGCTCTGTCTTGGTCCCTGGAGCCCCTGTGGCCGGAGGCTCTGACTGGACAGTCCTCAGTGTCCTGTGAGCCTCGGCGGCAGCACTAGTGGCGGCCCTCGCGGCCAGCCCTGCACCAGGCGTGTCTGCTCCTTGGCACTGCAGGAGCCACGCGGTAGGAGCAACAGGCTGCACGTTCCTCAGATTCACGCTGCCAGGTGCCTCTTCCTCCGGCTGCTTCGCGGTGCACGCGCTGCCGCACTCCCAGCTGCCCTCTGCCTCCCTGACATCCCGCTAACCTCGCGCATTCCTGGGAGCAGGCTATCTCTGCGTGTCCAGGGCAGATTCCTCTACTCACAGGAATTCACATCAAATGGGAGGAATTCCTGTGTGTGGATGCAGGCTGTGGGGAGTTACGATCCAGGAGTTGGCAGAAAGACCTCTACAATGTATACATCATTCTCCCTCACAAAGACATGCCAATAAATATGTTTCTCTTTATGTTAAATTTTCCCGCTGTGGTGTCCTGTTCATCATCTTTGTTCTCAGGGTGAACTCTCCGACTGACATGATATACAGAGGTGTGCAGTACAGACCGCCTCCAGCATTCAAAAACTGCACATATTTAAGGAGGAGAGTGATAGCATAGATTGAAATATACTCAGAGATAGCCAAATGCTGACAAGCACTGTTTGAACAATAACACAATGAAATCAAAGGGATGGGCGCCTGTTCCATCAGAGGTACAAAGCTCGGTGAAAGTTGAGCATGATTTTGAAATCATAAGACAAAAGCTAAAGATTTACAGTCCCAGTGCTGTTATATAATGAAACTCAAAATCTATAATCACCTTTGTTTTTTTTCTACTCTGAAGATTCATATGGGGGATCTCACTTCTAACAAGGACAGGCAGCTGCATCAACGTCTTGAGAGATAGACTTGCTATTTTAACCAATTTAACCATTTTTTTTGTTGCAATTCCTCTTGACTTTTCTCCAAAGCAGACAAAGGTTTCTCCAAGCAGCTCCAGGGACAGCCATGTGTCAGAGGGTGGGAGGCCTGGGTCAGTGAGACATGGAAGCTGAGCTTGGCACAGAATGTCAGAGTACACGGCTGGTGCTAACAGGATCTGGTGGGGAGATCTATTTGCCAACACCACAAAGGAGTGTGGACTGCACACGGTCCCTACTACAAGACATCAAGGATCATGGTTAATGTGGTTTCATTGATGAGAGGGCTAATTTGGAGTAAAAGCCAAAAGTTGCTAAACAGACACACCGGAGCGCTCTATGTATTTGTTTTCTACTGTTGCCTAACAGATTAAAGAACCCTTAGCAGCTAAAATGATATGCACTTATTTCCTGGCATTTCTGTAGGCCAAAACCCAGGTGTGGCAGGACTGGGTCTCCACAAGACATCTCACTGCAAATCTTTGGCTGCTGAGGGTCCACAGCCAAGCTCACACGGTGTTGGTGGGACTCAGTTTCCAGAGGTGGCAGAACTGAGGCCATCTGCTTCTAGAGCTCCCTGTCAATTTCCGAGCTCCTTCCCAGCATCCTTCAGGTCTTGAAACACCATTCTCAGTAACAGGAAACTGTCCTTTGTGTGAGGTTTCAAACTGGGGACTTCTTTTAAGGACTAATATTTTAGATGAAACCTACCCAGGATGATCTTGAATAGCTGGAAGCCAAATGATTATTTAAAATTTTCAAAACTGAGAGCTGTGGTATATGTTTGCAATCCCAGTACACTGGGAGGCTGAAGTATTTACTCCAGCCTGACAGCTTAGTGACTTACAAGATCCTGCCTCAAAATAATAATTATAATAAAAAATACAAACAGGCTGGGAATCTCACTGAATGTGAAGCCCAGTGCTTACTCCCAGTGGGAAAGAAAGCATCTTTGACATTACTTCAGCCATGGACAGTTACATAGCACAGACATGACAGCTGGTTTCACGGAAACAGCTTTGCAGGGGAGCAGAAAGAATTCCACCAACCACCTTCCCAGCAGATCTGGAAATACACAGGTGCCAGGTGGGTGGAGTGTGGGGAGCCTCAGACGTCCACCCCGAAGGCCGGGGGGGGGAGGGGATAAATGGATCCCTCCCTACTTCAGGCTGTGCTCAGGCTCTCAGGCCACTTCTGCTGACAGGGTCTGCAGGAGGCCTGAGCGGGGCAGACACAGCCAGCGCCCACGCTGCCCAGTTCAGTCAGGGTTGCTCTGTGTGTCAGGCAGGAGGCAGCCTCCCAGTGCACTGGGGTTGCAGACATATACCACAGCTCTCAGTTTTGAAAATTTTAAATGATCATTTGGCTTCCAGCTATTCAAGATCATGAGTGAAAGTCAAGGGGAAATTAATTTGTACAGGTACAAATTCACTTTAATTTTTAAAACACAACGTGTCTGATAAAATTAGGAATGTTTTCAGTGGAGACATAGTTCATCATGGAAATTTGATTTGCCTTTGCTGACATCAAACGCAACTCTACAATTTAAACACTTTTAAAAATTCTGATTCTACTCTCTTAATTGTATTATGAAGAGCTAAAAACATATTAATGACATGTGTCCACCCAAATGAGGTATAGGAAACTGCAGCCAACTGTGGTCCCACACAAGGTAGGTCTGCTTTTCCTCACTACACTGAAATTCTGTTTTCTAGAAACTTATCTCTGAGAAGTGATTAGAAATGACTAAGCTCCCACTTTTGTAACATTTCCCTAACATACACCATGCCTCTGTGCTTATCAGTGGTAAAGAAAAAGCAAAGACAAAGTGTGTAGTCCAACGATGCAGATCGTTAGATGAAACCTCCTTACAGAAAGAGGACCCTCAGAAAGTCCTGGCAGCCACGCTGGTACTCTGCGTGCATTCGTGGGCATGCCTACGTCCGTGGGCATGCGTGACTGGGCACACTTTCAGCAGGAGCCCAGAAGTGGTGGAGACACCAGAGACACAGCTGACACCCCCTCTCCTGTGGGCACCTGGCTCTCTCCTCTGCGGGCACCACAAGCTGGAGCTCTCCCACCCGGGAGTCAGCAAACACCACCGATTCGGGCATGCGCACAGGGGGTATGGAATCCAGGGCCACGTGACAGTTTCCACACTGGCACCAAGCAGCTGCCCCATCTGTCCCAGGCCGGAAGCCCTCTGACCCAAAGCGTGCCGATACCAGCCAGGTGGCCTGTGGATACTCTTCAGCTTCCCAGGGAACGGCAGGGTCAGGGCTCGGAGGACAGCACCCCCTCTTACGCAGTGGGCAGGGAAGCACCCACAGTCTGCCCCACACCCGCTCTGGAGCCTCAGCAGACATTCAAGACACCCCAGGGGGTGTGGACAGCGCCTCGCTGTCTCTGGTCTGGTCCTGCTCTTTGGATGGGACTCCCCTGATCATAGTCCTCCTCATCTCCTGCCTCAGTCTTCTGGAAGATTCTTCTGCTTCCAGAACTGCCCTGCACCGCGCTGAAATGGGAACCTATCGGTGAGGCAGTCGGAAGGCAGCCCTTGGTGCCTCCACATCCCCCCCCCCCCGAGCGTGCAGATGTGTCCTTGGCTAACAGCAGAGCTCTTGCCCATGTCATTAAGTTGATGTCCTTTCTGAGGTCATGCTGGGGTATGTAGTTGTACCCCAAATATGACAACAAATGTTATAAAATGAAAAGCATAAAGATCGTGGACAATGGGGGAATAAGACCACAAGCAAAAAAAAAGTCAGGGCCCAAGCAGCTAAACCGCAGCGAAGGCCTCTCCTCAGAGTTTAGGGGAGCACAGCCTGCCACCCTTGACGCAGACTTCTGGCTTCCTGGCTGCGCAGAAGCGTGGCGCTGGTTGTCTTCCCTGTGAGGTCTGTGGTAGGTGGATCACGTGTCACAGCCGCAGGAGGACTCCACGACCCATCAGACCTTGGGGCTTGTGCTGTCCGTGAGTGACTATGGTCAGGCCGGATGGAGGCACTCTGTCCACCTGCCTGCAGCGCCTGGTGGCCAGTGACGCACAGACTGTGGGCACAGGGGTGGAGACAGGGCACCCTGCCTGGTGCTCTGGCAGCCCTGTGAGTAGGTCCGCTTGTTGGTTTAGAGTGTGCAGCTCCTTGGCCTGTGTGGGCGGGGCAGACACATGCCCGCTGTGCGGCTCCAGGCGTGACCTGAGGCTCAGCGCCTCCGTTCACCACGGTCCCCAAAGCACTGGATCTCTCCTCACTAGGGTTTAAGAGCACCGATGAGGTCACTGATGGCTAAGATGTCATAGACTACAAAGGATGTTGTGAATAAAGTGTTTGCACTCCGTATCTGTGATATCAGGGTGGCCTATGTTATATTTTGCAGCAAGTTCTTTAGGAGACAGACAAAAGTCCGTCTTTAAAAAATGATGAGAACAGATTCCTGATGTTTCCATGCTGTCACAAATCACAGCATACAACGCAGGAGGCGCTTGGAAGGCAGACAGCACAAGAAACCCACTGCACATGCAGTCCGCTCTGTGTCCTGCGCCCGGCGCTCCTACTTCCAAGGTAACGGAAGGCTGCGCCAGCTCAGTGAACGTGGAGAACGCTTACCTGGAGCCCGCCAGGGAGGTGCTCCCAACGCAGGAGACAGGAGCAAGGTGGGTCTGCTAGGCTCGGCAGCGCAGTTCTTGGCTCGTGTTCCCAAGAAGCCTATATCGGACTCTTAGAAATCTAGTGAGTCATTTATTTAGAAAACTGCTAAAATATAATGCTTAATGGAAACAATCGGTGATTACAAAGGAGATGAAATGCACTTGGAAAATACAGCCAAAACTCCCGAAATGGAGAAACTAGTGTCGGTTAAGATCAGGTTCCGGTGAATGTGGGAAGTTTAATAGTCACAGTGGGGAGAGTTCACGGCGGTTTCCCTTCCTAGCAATAGCTTCTGAGAAATTATATGCTGTTGCGATTACGCCAGGAACACTGTCTTTCTGTCTCTCTCTTTCTCCGCGTCTCTGTCTCCCCACCCGTCCTGCGTCTGACGCTGATCTCTGACTCCGGAAGGCCTTTCATGTCCTAATGTGGCTGACCAGAGCGAAGCCATTGCATCTGTACTCCCGAAACAGAGAGAGCGGGTCTCTCTCCGTCCCCTGGAAGAGAAGCGCCTCGGCTCCCGCTGTGGCTGAGGCCCACAGAAGCCCTCGGAGCGCGTGGTGGGCGCGGGTTTGAGCTGAGTCGACCGAGGCTGTTGCGAAGGAAATGAGGACAGAATCAGGAATGGACAGACACACGACCGGAGAGGAAGTGGGGGAAGCGCTAGTGTGCCCGGGAAGGGCTGCCAGTGGTATTCAACAGGAGTCGCACAGCAGGAGCTGCCCCGTTCGCTGGAAGGCGCGGGATGCGCATCCCGGGGCGCTGACCCCGCGCCCCAAAGGTCTCTGCCCTGGACGATCCGGGCGGGAACAGAGGCGCGGGGCCGCGACGGAGGTCTCCGAGTGCGTCCAGACGCTGCCCTTCCGGAGCACGTTGCGGAGCGCGGCTGCCCGGCTGCCCTCGTCCCCCCCCCCCGCGAACCCCGGCTCCGCCGCGCGGCCGGGTCGGGGCGGCCGGCAGGTGGCGCTGCGCGCGCGGGAGTCGGAGAGGAGCGGACGGCCCGCGATCGGCCCTCCGCCCGGGAAGACGCTCGGGGCGGATTGGGCCGCAGCGCGGTCACCGCAGCCAGAGGCTCAGCGCGCCGCACCGCACCGCGCCCGCGGCCTGTCCACGCGCTCTCCCGCTGCGCTCGGCTTCCCGCGCCGGGCCACCTCCCTGGACGGGCCATCGCGGTTCCTCTCCGGTCACACACGACCAGGGCCTGTCTTCGCGGCGGCGCAGTGCTCCCACGCCGGCGTCGCACACCTCCCCGACCTCGCCCCATGGACCCTGGGCCTTCACACCGCGCATCCCCTGAAGGGCCGACGTGAGGACCGCGCTGCTCTGCCTCTGTGGACTTGCACAGCGCCCGAGCAGACCCGTGCTGTTCCGGTCTCGCCATATGGGCTCCTTCCCCCGGGGCGCACGGTCCCCTCCTCCCCGGCCTTCGCCTCTGGGTCACACCCTGACCTTCTGGGGCCAGCTGCGGATCAGGTTTCCTCCGCACTTCTGGCCGTCATATACTCTCGTCGGCCGTGTCTGGTCACGTCTCCTGCCCATTTCGATCGGGTGGTTTTGTTACTGTTTGCTGCTGCTGTGTTTTGGGGACCCCTGGCGTATTTTGGATATATAACCCCGGTCTGGTTCAGAGCCGCCAGTATCCGCCCCACGTGGCCAGTCGTCTCTTCAGCTGACAGTTGCTCCTCCGTTGAGCAGCAGCTCTTTGGCTTATTGCAGTCCTATTTGCCTCTTTTCGTTTTGTTTCCTCTATTTTGGGTTCCTGTCCAAAAAACCCTCACCTTCCAGCGTCCTGAAAGTGTCCAGCCTGGGTTCTTCCAACGAGTTTGCAGTCTCGGGGCCACGCCCAGGGCTTGAATCTCTTTCAGTTGTCCTCCTCAGGGACGCAGGGCCGGCTTCCTGGGCGTGGACCGCACTCTTGCCAGCGCCGCTCACTAAGGAGCGCGTCCTCCTCCGAAGTGCATTCCTGGCCCCTTTGCCAGCTCTCCACTGGCCACAGCTGTGTGCCGCTCGGCCACCGCTGCCCCATGGGCTGGGGTCTGTCTTCATGCCAGGACCTCTCTGTTCTGGCTGCAGCTTGGGATGACTTCACAGCCAGACAGGGCAGAGCCCCTTTGCTGTTGCTGGAGATGCACTGGCCCACTCCTGACTCAGTCTTGATACAAATCTGAGATAGAGTGTTTTCCAAAACCAGGATGCTTATTTACTAGGACTTTTGTTGGAGAAAGAAGACTTGGCCTTGGGGAAAGAACCAGAAATGTGTTATTCTGTGTAGCATGACTCTACATCTTCAGGGCTTGTGGTAAAGTAGGATTTTAAGGAGAACTACAAAGTTGCTGCTAATTTATGAATTGACTTTGAATATAACCAATGATATATATTTAGTTCAGAAATATTCTATTTTCATACTGCTGTAGGAATAATTCATAAACCTTGAGCCCACTGTATAAATTTTGGAAATCAAGCAATCAGAGATCTATGGGCTTTCCACACTTCGCATGTATACCTGTCTCTCTCACCTGACAGTCAACAGCTTCTTTATGAAGTCTTGGAAAACAATGCAGGGTATAACTACCTGAAACCATTCCCCCATTAGGTGTGTGCACACGAAACTGAAAGCCTCAGGCCAAGAAAGACCCAGAACAACATTCCCGTCCACACTGAGCAGCAGAAAATGTCTGTAAACACAAGTTCTTCCCAGTGGACCTCCGGGGCTCCAGAGGTACAGAGTACACACCGGAGTCAGACAGCATGACTACTTTCCTACGTTCCAGCCACTCGATTGAAGGAACTAGGTTGTCTGGAAAGGGAAGAGGCAACGTGAAAGAAAGGGGAAATGTGTGCACTAATCCAGAAGGAAAAGGTGTTTGGCAAGTTTTTATAAATTGTATTAAATATTACATGCATATGTAAGTGTATATAAATTAAAGACTAAAGATTAACACCATTAACTAAGTCAGTAATTGAACCCTGGACTTCTTGCATTCAGGCTCCTCACTGTATTTTTGTGCTCATCCCGGACATCGTAGATGAGCTTTGCCTTTTTCTCAACTAATATAAGTATGGTTATGACACATGTGCATGTCTGTGTCTGATGTGTTACACTCAGTCGCGTGAACTTCAGGAGGTTTTGATCATGCCACCGCTGTCCATTCCCAAGACCACATAAATCCCGCTGTGTGAAGATCTGTGTTACCCAACTCAGAGCTATTGCGGAGCCTCTTTCCATGAGCAGTTCTCGTGCACATCACGGCCGATGTCTAGGTGCCCGAGGCATGTGTGCTCATAGACAGGGCTCTGAGGATGTGGCTGGTCGTGGCTGTGCGAGACTTGTCACTGGGCCAGCCCCTGGTAGTTTACAGCTAGTGTGAGTTTGGGGGTGATGCCTGGCAGGAAAAAGTGTCACCACGAGTATAGTGTGATTCAGGTTAAAAAGCCTATGTGTGATTTAACCACAGGTTGCCGGATGATGCGGACTTACTTCCCTTTTAGTCCCAACTTTTCACTGCAGTAAACCCTTGGCATTGAGTTGACACAGCAAGACTGATGGACACAGGCTGAGCAAGTCCTGTCTGCTGGAGAAAAGACTCGGGGAGACGGCAGCGCTTCTCAGCATGCTCAGGGGACACATCACCTTCATCTGCTTTTACTGCTATAACCACCGAGTGGGTATCTTAAAACTAATAAAATTTTATTAGGACACAGTTGTGGTGTCAGGAATCCAGTGCCACAGTGCTAACACCACAGACGGACACCAGCACCCCGAGAGGGCTCTGCCCTCTGAGCGCCCTTCACACTGGCATGCTGGTAAGTGCACAGTAAATTTCTACCAGGGAGTGGGGGTAATATTTACAAGAGTACAAGTTGAGGGATTTAGCTTAGCTCCTTTTGATAGAAAACCACATCAAACCACACAAAAACCTCATCTTCAAAAGCCATTTTGGAAAATCCCAGTAATTAATGCATTAATCATTGTCGGTGGGCTGGCTGAGCAATAGTTGTTTTGCAGGTCGTGGTAGTTGACATTAATCAGTTTAAAATTCAACTCAGTGTACACAATATGTCATCGGTGAGGAAAAGCAGACAGATCATTCACTCTCCAGAAACCTCACATTATCTCCCGTCGAGGTGCTCGCTGCTTATCAGTGAGCAGCACATTCTTGGCCTCACGCATCTTTCCAGCCGGTCTACACACTGACTTGTTTAAGATCAGATAACTGTATGTGGGAGACGCTGGCAACCCAGTGGGGATGAGTTTATGCTCAGTGTTTGGATGTGGACACAAAGACCACCGATTACCGAGCACTGCTAAATGCTGTCATAACCAGTGTGAACTGCAGCCCAGGCATAAAGGAAGAGCAGGGCGCATCGGCAGCATCGGGAGAGAATACTCAGTACGACATGTGGTCCAGAGAAGAAACTGAGAAAGTTTCAGCCCCACCGCGGCCCCTGGAAACGTGGGCAGCACGGAGAGCAGAAGACCTCGGCCCCAGAGCCCCTCGGTGTCACTGGTCAGGGGGCAGCGTGCTCAGGAGGCGACACTGAGGGTCCCGAGAGCGCTGTGGGCCGTGGGTGGCTTCGCTACTTTCGGAGACTACATTTTGCAGCGGTCCTGGTGGTGTTTCCTAATGAATAGCTACACGTCACATCCGTGTAAGATTTTACTGCCACATGATACGGCATCATGCAAAAAGTACAATGATCTTTCAGAATGTGCTTGGTTCTTATGTAAATGTGCTTTAATTATGGTTAAGCTGTCATTTTCACGTGACTTATTTATTTCTATCATTTACTTTTAATTACAAACATTTTAATGTAAAGGCACTAAAAGTGGAAGCCCTAGAGCACATAGTTTATGTTGAACATTC
Organism: Petromus typicus; assembly: GCA_004026965.1. Taxonomy (NCBI): domain Eukaryota; kingdom Metazoa; phylum Chordata; class Mammalia; order Rodentia; family Petromuridae; genus Petromus; species Petromus typicus. The sequence goes on from PVIR01006561.1 coordinate 14,503, forward strand.
AACATTTAAGAAAATAATCACTTGAAGAGTGGTAACAGTATACACCAAGGCATCCCAAACATGCCGTCTAATTGCACCACAAGGAATTTGGGGCACAGAACAATATTTCTGATATCTCAATGGCTGTATTTGTTTTCTATTGGTTTGCCTAAGATCAGTAAAAATACTATTTTAATAGGCAATCAAACTGGAAGAGCAAGACCCTACACAGGCGATTATAATGGAAATCAGAGTTTCTTCGGTTACTTGTTATATTCTACTTGTGTAGAACTATGTACAAAATCCCCCTGAGGTTAGTGAGCTTTCGGTCAGAATTTTCTTGGAAGGGAGGTAGCCAGAAATGCATGGGCAACCCTGGGCTTGGTTGGTGACAGGCATTCACATTTCCTTCTTGTCGAAGAGTAAATGAAGGCAATGAAAACTTTATAAGCAAGGAAAATAAAATGCTTTTGCAGAGCCGTATTTAACTCCTGGAAGAGAAACAGCATGATCCCGGATGCTGGTGTAAGTAAGTGCTGAGAAGAAAAAATATCAAAGGGTACGCACGTCTTGACACTCTCCCAGAGGAGGCCACATGTAGAGTCCGACTCACTGTAGGTGAGTGATTTCTTTCACTTAAGGCGGGACCAAGCATGCACTAAAAGATTTCGGAGTAAGTGCCCAACCAAAATCCGTTCAGAAGGAGCAGCGTGACGCAGTCATGGCTCCCTGGGCGTCTCCGTGGTGTTCAGCATGGCTGTGATCCAGCGAGGAGCTCTCGCTTCTGACCCTTTGCCTTCTGTTCGATACTGTCATAGTTTTGTCAGTAACTCAGAGTTGAAATAAATGTTGGTAGTTTTACTATCGCATGCTAATTCTAAGACTGTCAGCCTTTAGATTTTGTTTTAGATACACACTGATACTGAGAAAGAGAAACTTTTTTTCTTTCATGCATCTTATATTCAGTAGGAAAAATTAACATATACAAACTAAATATACAGATTAATTATATAAAGAAAGAAGATTGTTATTGTTGCTATGTACAGAGTAAAAATGGGTTCAAGTATTTTAAACAGGTCACAAGGTAACAGACACTAAAATGATAGATGGGGCGAAGGAGCGGGTACCGTGCAGACGTGAGTCTTTGTCAGGGGGACGGGTCCAGCGTGGGCAGAGCCCCGGACATGTGGGAGAGCGGGTGGCGTGAGGGGTGGCTGGGATCCCAGGCCAAGACAGTCCCCGACTGTACCGCAGCTCGTGCGAGGGTCTCGGAGCCCTCTGATAAACGCAAACTTACATGAAGTCGTCTGACTGGACTTCCATCGTGAAGATCCCTGGGAAGTGGGGAATGAGATCTAAAGGCTCAAGGGTAAAAGGAACAGTCCAAAGGAGGAGCCCGTGAGCACTGCAGACGCTGAAGGTGCGGGTCTCCGGGGAGTGGGAGGGGTCTCCGGGGAGTGGGAGGGGTCTCCGGGGAGTGGGAGGGGTCTCCGGGGAGTGGGAGGGGTATCCGGGAGTGGGAGGGGTATCCGGGGAGGGGAGGGGCTTGGCTATTCTGTGGAGTAATAGACAAGGATCTGAGAGAACTAACTAATGGCTAGAAAATAGGTGAAGGTAGAACTACTAATTCTAGATTTTTCCATTTTAAGTTTACTTAGAGCAAAAATATATATACAAGTATAAAACAAGTATAAAATATATATACAAGTATTCAACAAGTATAAAATATATACACAAGTATAAAATTTAGATAACTGGTAAGGGCTTAAATTAATTTGAGAATATAGAGAATATTGTTTCAATATAATATTTAAAAGAATGAAATGGGATGAAGAAAAAATAATACTAAATAAAGGAGATAGATGTGAGTGGAAAAATGTTTAACAATGTGACAGTGACAATACTTTGGTAAGCTTTATTTAGGAATATTATAAAGTTGTTTGATGCTTAAAGTGCATTCTTGAAAAATATTTTCGGAAAATAGTCAGAGTATCTTGACTGATGAAAAATATTAAGATGTTGACAGTAGAAACACTTTGAAAACTCTCCACTGAGCAGCAGTGAAAAAGGTAGAGTCGTCTAAAAGTTACGCAGGTCATGCAGAACTTGAACTCTTTAACAAAAGCAGTGAGTCAAAATAGCACGCAACGGGAGTGCTGTGGGCGAGTCTCCATCTGCTTACCGGCTTGGATTCCAGGTCGTCTGACAGCGCGGAGCACTTCATGGACGTGTGCAATGCCTCGCTGGCCTCAGGAGAGAGTCTCTGAGGAGCAGCCGGGGAGGACCATCTCACAGAGCAGAGCCAGCGTGTCGCACACAGAGTGGAGCTCCGGCGTGCCAGCCGGCAGCGCAGCGGTCATTTTACCACCGAGACTCCAAGAGCTCTATAAACAGAAACACAAAACAGTGTGGGGAGCACAAAGCCTACATTTTGAAGCAACTGACATTTACAACAAGCATTTTTGAAGGAAAATAAAGTGAATTAAACATATAGGAAATGTCAGAGACTAGCTGGGACTCAAAATCTACTGGGAGAGATGGCTTGATCAACAGACAGACCCATTCTCCATGGTTTCTTCTTGGCACATTTTGCCATGACTTGTGTGATGTATGGAACTGAATTCCCTGCGTTGAAATCATTACTTTTTTTTATTCTAAAGATTGCTTTAATATTAAACTGCTGCACTTGGGCCCAATGTCTCTTCTTGGAAAGTCTTGTAACATCTGTCTACTTGCTCCTCCTACTTGCATTTTTCCTGATACTATGTGATAAGCACACAGGTTAGGTGTCTTGTGACCAAAACCACACTCAACCTTATTCACAGTATGACCAAGTTTTCCAACTCAAAGTTATGATGCATCACATTTGATGTTTGATCTAATCCTGTATTTAATTAGATTACTTTCATTAAGATCACGTACCGCACACTTTTTTCTGGATCAGAATTCAAATTCTAATGGATGATTGTCCATTTAGACTGTTTTGCAGTCTGAGTCCAAGAGCATAATTACTGACCCAAACTCAATAATTTCTGGCTTCTGCAAATAGCTGTTCCGACATGAAGTTCCACTTCTGAAGACTGTCCATCACCTTCCTTGGTGTGTACACTTCACTAAAGATTGTTATGTGTAAGCAAATGGTGAAGTGTTTCCTAGCGGCCCTCACCATGTAGCTCGCTCTGCCCTCTGGACTGGCTCCCTGGAGGGTCTCCGCTCCAACACACCTCCCCGGGAATCTCCTGAACTGGTTATCTAGACAGAGAAGACACACATCCTGACGGGCAGAGGAACACTCCCCAGCCTCAGGGACCCCACACGACGTTGGGGACGGTGTATACACGGGTGCACTGCAGACATGCGTTTCTCGTTTTGTGCAGCTGTGGGAATGATGGCGTCCTGGTGAGAAAGGCACGCACAGGCTGGGTTTCTTCCTGGATCTTCTAACGTGACTTTTCGCCTTATTGGATTTTAAACTTGCACTACGACAGAAGGATGGGATCCATATACGGAGTCTGTGAAAAGGTTGGAATGCTTCTTAAGAGTATGTAATATACTCAACAGAGGGCTCATCGCACTCTTAAATCACACATGGGCACAGTTACCAAATGGCCATGTTGAATTGGATGTCATTCACAACAACCCACTCACACACACAGATATTTTCATATCTTCAAGTCAGCTTTCCCCCAAAACGTATTTAAGGTGTGAAAATGGTTGACATTTTCCACCACTGACCAATTCAAAATCATTCCAAAACTCAACCTCAATACTGATTTTGTTCTAAATTTCCTGGATTCAAAGTTTTGCAAGCCAACTTTAACACATGCTGGAATTACTGGTCACTGTTTTCATTCGCAATTAATAGTTATTATGTTACACATTAATTAGAGAATTCTTTAGGACAGGAGATTACATACTGGAAATGCCAACCTCACCAAACACTAGGGCTGGGATGGCTGGGGGCAGCTCTATACAGATACCGTCAGAGGGACACCTGTCTCAGTCCAGCAAAGGCCAAGTGGGTATAAAGTCATTGTGTGATGTTCTTATGGGGACAGATCCCAGATGCTGCTAAACTCATTAAACTCTCATTCCCCTCTGTAACTGAAGGGATAGCCATGCCTTATCAGAGATCCACAGAGATCACTCTCAGTCCGCTGGACCTTCTGCCATCTGCTCAGGACTCAGGGCCGGAGCCTGGGGAAACTCGACTGCGCTTGCTGGGTGACCGGTTTCATGTCTTGCCCTGCATGCAGTTCTCAAGGAGCAGAAACCTGTGGAGCCTCCACACACCTCCACCTCACATGCGACGCCATTTCTCAGGTAGGGGAGATGTGTGAGGGGAACACTGCCTTCCACCGTACAACAGCGGGATCCGGGGGGAGGGGGGGCGGGCAAAGATAGCAAACACAGCAGTGTGGAAAGCCATGATGTGTAGGAGGTTTGATGAGTTAAAATGTGAAATTGTAAAGCCAACCTGGAAGATAAATCTACTTCCTGAGCAGTTCTACAACTATTCAGGAGATACACCATGCACAGGTAAAAATTCCCTAAAATGACTGTGATTATTATGTGTGTTTGAGTTGTTCAAGTAACATTAATTTAAAAAGAACACTTTTATAGTGGAAATGACTTATCATCTATTTTCAACCTCTCGTCCTCTGAGCCATCACGTATGTGCACTGGACAATGCAGTGAGCCATGCTTCACCTCACGTATGCAGCGATCACGCTCTTTGTGAAGGATATGAAGGAATATCGACAGACCCGAGCAGTCCATGCTCAGGACTAGATTAGAGCAGGTCACTTTGGTCTTCTGGGTTAACAGACTGGTGCTGAGGGCACTGAGTGGGTGTGAAGTTCACTACTAGCTTGGGCCGAGGGGTCACGTCAGACTGCCCCATCCACACCCTCGCTCCCAGTACCAGAGGGTGAAACAGGGTCTCTGCAGATGAGGCAAGAGCAGGTTCCTGCGATAAACAGATCCTCCTAGCTTATAGGAGGGTGCAGACGCCAGCAACAGTCCCGCTGGGGAAGAGGGAAGGAGACAGGGAGACAGACGCAGGAGAAGGGCCAGGAAAACAGCGATGGTGGAGGCTGCAGCCTGGGCTGACTTGGGCACCGCAGCTGGCAGAGCAACCAAGTGTTTTCCTCCAGGGCCTCTGCATCACTCACCTCAGTCCACGCTCTCGGAACTGTGTGGAAGTACATCCCTCTGCGGTACACGGTCACTCTGCTAATCTGTTAAAGAACAACAGGACTCTAGCTTTCCACTCACCAGCCAGGAAATCTCAGCATGTTCCTTGTTCCCCCCTCTTCCTGAGCACCGTCTATAAAGCACGAAGGGCAGTAAGAGCCGCATCCAGTGGGACACTGGGCAAAGGGGCATAGGCACAATGGGTTGCGGGGCTAGTGCCACTGTCAGCCCAGGGAGTTCCTGCTACCCCTCTCCTTAAGGGGTACTTGCTTCATCCTGCGGCCCCAGTGGCTGATCCCACTGAAACCCAATTAATCCTGTGAGTTCCTGAAAAAGATATGGTCATGGTAAGGCTGAGAGTCAGACGTCGGGTTGCGTGGGACATACTCTTCACACCACGATGGTTTCCACACTTCTCCTTAGTAAAGATGACAGCAAAAGTGGAGCCCCCGTGGAACAAGGCTTGCAATCGGGCCGTATCTGGCTGAAGAGAGACTGTTTGGTCAGGCTGGCATGTGACATTCCCTGGTCCTGCATGGACTCCTGTGTTAGCTCCACCTAATACCCAGCAGCAAATTTAACAAACAGAAAGCACCTAAACATTCCTCAGGGGTCAGGCGACCATCATGGATGTGCAGTCGGAATCGCCATCTTGGCCCGGAGCGGCACGGGGTCACACCGGGGAAGCACAGGCCTTGGGTCCACAGGGCCATTTCCAGGGCAGATGAAAATGGAGGCTCTGAACCACAGCCAACTCCTAAATGACTGAGCTTGCCAATAGGCAGCCCAGCTGCCAGGGCAGGGGTTGAAAGTGTGGTCTAGCCGCACTAAGGAAATACCACAGGAATGGAATGTCTTGGAAGCTGAGAAATAAATGAAAGATTGTCATGGAAAGTTTGAAGGAAACTCTCCTTGAAGTGGTGCATGGGTTAAAGATACAAATACCTCAGCCTTGGTATAACTCTCTTTGAACCATTAATTCTTCCACAAAGCAGAAGTGCCAAAGAAAACCAGGCCAAGCTCCTGTACCTCTGGTAGAGGGCATACAAAAGCTCGACTTTCTGTTGCAGTCAGACAAACATCTACTAGTTGTTATAGAACTGTACATCACAGCAGAGTCAGGAAGGACCCACTGTGTACTGCAGAGATTTTATTCATCTCTACATAGATATCCAGGCTCAACAACATCTTCTACACTTCTGCGATGCACAAGACCAGATGAAATGACTAACACAGTTGTTCAGGTGGAAGAAGAGGAACTAGAAAACAGAATTCTGAAGCTCAAATAGTTGAAAAATTCTGAATTTTAGAATGAGTTAAAACTTCATGTCCATTGTCTATTGCTGAATAATAATTTGCTATGAAGTCGGAGCTTAACCGTGCAGCTATTTACTGGCTCGCACTTTCCAGGTCATGGGTCTGGGAGTGGGCAGTTTCTGCTGTAAGTGGCCTAGCATCTTGAGGTTTATCCTCACCGGAGCCCAGGTCCTCATCCAGCTCCATGCCAGTGTGCAGCGGTCTCTGTGGCTGTGGTCCGGGGTTCCACTCATGTCCTGCAGGCCATGGCACCCTGTCCGCCAGTGCAGCAAGAGGGAAGATCCCTCCTGTGCTTCCTCTCACAGCGACGCTCATTGGGATGTGCCGGGCTCCCAGAAGGGCTCACGTGATCTGTTCTCCTGGAGCTGATTAATAACTGAATTAATGGATAAACTGAAAGGGGGACAGGAATGAATTAGTAACTCAAGCAGTGCTCATCTAAGGGACAAAGTCAGTGCAAACTGACTGCTTTCACCCTTGAGAACCTTTCTGTCTATTCCTTATGGCACCAGGAATTCACAACTCCACTGGAATTTAAGATGTACAAGTACATGGTGTCCATCTACTATAATCTGTGTATTTGTGCATATGTGTGGAATTGGGCTCAGTAGTTAGGTTCAGTGCTGCCCTTATCTGATTTGATTCTCACCCAATTCGGTTTGGAGTGAGAAATGTGGAGGATGAAGTACATGAACTGAGGCTCCGCTGAGCTGCTGTGACTTAGTGAACTTTTCACAGGCTCTTGTTCCAACATTCAAGGTAGTGATCGCTCTAGTCCTCACCAGCTATGGAAAAGTCACTATAATTGAGCAGTTTTACAAGTGATAAGGCTAAAACATTCAGAAGTCTAAGTAAATCAAATCAGTGTAGTAGACAATGTGAACCCTTGAGTTGATAACAAATTCACACAGTGCAGTGTGTGTGAGCTCACACGAGGGAAGGCCATTCCTGTTCTGCCTTAGTCCTGAGCAAGACCACAGCACACAGGTGCACTGGCAGCACGGTGGATGGTTGGCTCCGACTACCACAGCACCACTGCCTCTTGTCACACTGGCGCGAAGGTACCCAGAGGCTGACCAGTCCCTTTGGTGTCTTCGGGTTGTTTTCAGTGTGTGAAATACACTTTAAAATAGGAGACGAATCTTTGTTCTTAGTTTCTAGTTTATTGTTAAGAATGATGCAAGGAATGAGATTTCCCAATAGCTCTAAACCTACACACTGACCATGAATTCATGGGCACCAGCGGAAGATGGAGGACTCCAAGTAAGTCTGTTATTCAAGGCTACATTTTCATGATTTTATTAGAAGGCTTGAAACTGTGAAACTACTAAACAAAATTATGAAAATGTTCCAAGATGATGAGCTGGGCAAAGAAGTTTTGAAAGGCCCCCAAAGTAGAGGATTAAAAATGAAAAAAACAACAACAAAAGACACATGAGGTAACATCAAACTAAAAACTTCTGCTCAGGAAATAGTTATGAGTGAAGAGACAATGATGAGAAAGCATTTGCATCCGTTCTGGCAAGCTCAACACCCCAAATGCATAAGGAACACCAAGAAAAGAATGAGCTGGATAAAAAGTGAGTAACAGGCCAATTATATCTTTCTCAGGTGAATACATGAAAACAGGTGACAAAAATATGGAGAAATGCTCAATACTAGAGCAAGAGTAAGAGTAAGGTATCTCCTGAGCCTTTGGTCCTCATTTTCTTTAGCAGAAGCCTGCATCATTGCCTTCTCTCTTTTCTGTTAAGAAAAAGTGGTTTTGGCCACCAACAATTGGCCTGAAAATTTTACTTATATGTGTTCTTTATGGTTTCAGTGTCTTGTCAATTTATAGTGGACAGAGTTATGTGGGTTTTTCAAATAAATGAGTGTAATCTTACACTAAAAAATGGGAAGGGCGGAAAGAATTCTGTTATATAAGCACTGCCATGCCGCCATGTGGCGTGTTTCCAGCAGATAAAGCAGCACAACCCCCGAGCTGACATGAGGCTGTGTATACGCATGCAGTGGTCTTGTGGCCCCGCCGAGCTCTGAGAGGAAAGAGGCTGGGCAGGGAGGCAGCAGGACGTCCCGGGTCCACTTGCCGGGGTGTAGCGCATTGTCAGCAGCATTCTTCTTGGCTGCAAGAGTCTGCCTGGTGTGTGTTTATGTGTTTGCACACAGATGTAGAACATACAGGACACCACTGGGGTCCCACAGAGATACGTGGGCACCGAAGATGAGCTGATTCCTGGCACTTGGAGGGAGCGGGGAGCTGAGCTTCCGATGGCGGAGAAGTGGGGCAGGTAGTGCAGCCTGTTCGTGTTTTACCCACTTCTTACTCCGCGTCCCACTTGTGAAAAATGAATGGCGCTGCACATAGTTATTAAGGCCCATTTCTAAGAGGGCAGTTTAAGGCTGCTGTGTGGATTCTGAGTGGCTTTGACTTTTTCCTTGATTGCGATTAATTCTTAGCAACTTACATACATGATTTTGTGTAATCCTGCATTTATTTATATATAACTATAAGCACACATCTCAACTAGAATTATAACCTACAGAAGTCTTTAAAGGGAAATAAATACACAATAGTGCAAGAATTGAGTCAAACCCAATGGGCAGGGTCAACGCTGACCTTGTGGGAAACTGAATTCCATTCTCATCCCGGTTCAGTTTTGAAGCAGAACTTTGGAGAGAGCTGAGTTTGTGAACCAAGGTACCGATGACTAAGACTTTCCTATATTCTAAAACCTTGAAGGTATGGCTGAAGTAGAGCTCTTTTTCTTTGATGGTTAAAATTTTAGTGTTTTCAAATCTGGGAGCACAGCCGGGCATCTACATACCGCTCTCCATCTGTGTAGACATCCCTGTGACCATGTCTGTCTACCCTCCCTTCAGATGTTTCTTGTTCATCTGTGGAACACTTTTCTGAAGTCTGAGTGAAAAACACTGGGAAAGAAACAGATGCGCCATTGAGAAATATCCAAAGCCAGACAGACACGTACAGAGTCCACCAAAGACAAGTGTGCAGACATTGCAGCTTTCCTTCTGAAGTGAGTGTGTGAAATCATATCATCACAATGTAAGGGGGGCGTGTTTGGTTCAGCCCTACAACAAGTATTATTTTTCTTTTTTCAAACTGTCTAATCACCTTCCAGTTATGGCTTCTTATGCAGGTTCCTCAGCAGGGAAATGACACATTTGCTTATAAAATGAGAACCTGTATTCTTGATGGTTTTATTATAGACTAGAAAAGCAAAATTTAACATTTTATATTTTCAAAAGGATTTCTTATATCATGTGCATAATTAAAGACAACAGGCTTTGTCCACTGAATAAATTTTAGTTTCATTTATTTACTGGTCTTTCTGCCAACATGACTAGTGTCAAGTCATAATAAAGAATCCAGTGTTCTTGCTTATAAATTCTAAGATATGTACATTTAAGAAAACAACTGAAATGTCATTAATGTAGAACCTTATTTATTAGGCCTTAATAAATACCATCAGTAATGTGTCTCACAAGAGCTTTAAAAGTGCTAGTACACATTTTCAGCTCAATACAGTATAAAAAGCAATCGCATTAAATACCCATCATTTAATTTATTGTGCTTGAGGAAGTGGTTCGCTAGTCACGTAAATGATAGATAATTTACAGATGCGAAATGGTAGCTCTGCAAAATTGCTTAGTCCTATTTAAATTTTCTCTATTTTACTTCAAATGTTTGAAAATGTTACCACATTGTATCTAATTGTATAATGTCTGATTTCTGTGTTTTGTTAGAGCTAAATGGTTGCACAGCCAGGTGCAGATCAGATAACTCCTGCAGGTCTTTCAGCAACACTATGACGTCACCGGAACACACGCGGAAGGCTCCACCCACTGCCCGTGACGTCAAGGCCCTGGGACTGGACGGAAGCTTGCAAGCTGGAGAACGCATGGGGTGTTTTGCGTCACACAACTAGTCTCTGGGTTTATTTTCTCCATTTCTTTGTTCACTGTGAGCACAAATACCCCTTTCCTAATCCTGTCCTGCTGAAGCACACAATTCTGATCAGCTCTTTCTCTCCTGTCTCCTGTTCCTCTGCCTCTTTGTCTGTCTGTCGGTCCCCATCTCTCCCCTCCCTTTCTTGTCTACTCTTTCTATTTTGTATCCTCGTCCCCTCTTTATTCATGCTACAAACACAAATCCAGCAAAAATAACATTACTCCTCTTTACTTCTCTATCTCCTTAGGAAAATTTTGTTTGGCCTTAGTAAGCCCCTCAGCCAAGGCCTCTTGCAGGTGGGCTGATGTCCACTACCTATCACAGCGTGTTGTTCTCAGGACCAAATCCTAGTCCCAAGCTTCCAAGACATACAGAAATGCAATTAATTTTTGTTATCCCGCAAAGAAGGAAGACTTCTTTGCTTAGAATGCACATTTACTTTTCTATGAATAATTTAGATATGTAAGTCTTGTTGAAATTGGAAAACTAACTTATTTGTTCATTGTTTAAATATAAAATATTCTGTGCTCCAAAAAATATTAGAATTAGTTCTGTTCTTTCTGGTATCTAAGATTTAGATTCTGTATTTATTTTACTCTCTAAAAGGAAGTGCCCTCACTGTTGACTTAGTAAGGATGTTTTGAGCACATAAATTTATATTTTTAAAATTTCAATTTGATTAATAGTGAACTCTTAAAATGTCTGCCCATGATATATCAGCTTTTAGAAACACTTCAAAAAAGCAAGGAAAATCTTTAGAGGAAATTGCCCTCCCATACACTGGATCTTCTGTGTAATGAAGAAAGGAGTCATGAAAAAAACACAGTGAAAGGATATCAGACAGCAAAAGTAAATATTTTTAATGCAAAACCTAAAAGAATATTTATTATTCTAAAAAGCTTTAGTTGCTTTTCCAAGGTCAGAATAAGATTAAAAGAATATTCACATGGGATTTCTCAGAGTTTTAGTGTTATATTTTCTTTATTTTTGGTTGATTATTTTTGTGTGACATATTTACACTGAAAAATAAGTATTTATCACCTAGAATGTCTTATTTTTTATTAAATTATAGATTTGTAAATTTACTGTTTTGCATTTCTTTATTCTTTCTCCCGATCTACTGTGAAGTCCTGGAGAATAGCATTTATCTTAGTCCTGCACGTACTTTAACATACGGCGGGGTCTCTAGCACAAATGTCATAATCCAAATTTTCAAATTTATATTTATTCAGGACCTTGTCAAGTTTTAAATTAAGAAATACTAAAGGAACCACGTTATACCAGAAAGACATTCTCTCCCTCAGATTGTTGACTGAAATTCACGCAAATGCAGTGCATTTACTTCAGTGAAAATGTGGGGCTGCTGACGCCCTTAGCTTTCTAGAGGGAAACGGCGGTATTTCTTCGGCTCACAGCTGACTTTAAGGGGCTGGGCTGTTCACGCTCGCCCTGCGACAGGTACCCCTCTTTCACAGCTGAGAAGGAGCTGAGTCGGGTTTGGGCTGGCGGGACAGGCCCGGTCCGCCCGGTTCCTCACTCTGCCTCTCCAACACCTCCTCAGGACGCCCTGACAGACCGTGGGGACCCCAGAGCTGCCGGGCGTGGCGCGGCCTCCCCGCTCCCCTGCCCACGCCACCCGCTGTCTGCCGTGGTCTGTGGGGCGGGACTCGGATCGGCGTGGGGCCTCCTCTCACCTCCGAGGAGCTCACTTGCACCTGGGTTGGAGCCGCCTGGTCCTGCGGCTGCACCGGCCCGGAGGAGGCTGCACGGGGCCGGAGGAGGCTGGAGGAGGCTGCACGGGGCCGGAGGAGGCCGGAGGAGGCTGCACGGGGCCCGGAGGAGGCTGCGGCTGGCCGCTCTCCCTTCCTCCTCCCCTGCCCTGGCTCTTGGTGGGAACTCCAGCCAGCACGCTGCACAGATGCGCAGGCAGGAAGCAGCCACCAGGCTCTGCATTCTTGGTTTACTGAGAAATTCCTGGAACACACGGCCTGACACTTCTCTGAGCTATACCGCGCTGCACACCTCTGGGTAGGCAGAGATTCCAACATCTTCTTTTCTTCCATTTTTATTTCAGTAGTTCTTTTAGCAGCACAACTACTACTTTCCTTGTGGGAAGCTGGTGCATGTCAGGAAACATCTTAATTCTTTTCATGTCCCTCTCTCCCACCCTTTGCCTTTTTGGAAAGAAGCTTGCACTTAACAGATTTTCTCTTGTATCATAACTTTTGACTTGATGGAAGCAAAGGAAATGCTTCTATTCCTCCTGTCAAGAGAAGCAGAAAATCTAAAATATTCTTTAAGGTGAAGAATTTCCACCTACATTTCCAGCTTTTTTTTTTAGGTTTTTGGAGACAGGGTCTTGCTTTGTGGTTCAGGCTGGCCCTGAGCTCAGCCTCCAACTCACATCTCAGCAATCCTCCTGCCTCTGCCTCCCGAGTGCTGGGATTATAGGCGTGAGCCACCACGCCCGGCACTGTGGTATGTGGTACTGGTTGCTGCTGGGTGTGGGTCTCCACACCCAGTATTGTTATGTGGTTACCGGGGAATCGAACCTGGGTCCCTGCGCTTGCGAGACAGGCGCCGGAACCACTGAGCTAACTCCCCGGCCCCATTTCCAGCTTTAATTGATACAGTTTGAATTCGGGCTGGGATTCAGTGCTCTGCTGTCCAGGGTGTTTCAAATGGGTGAGGGGTGGCGCATGCTAAGGGCTTCTCAAGTATCATTCTCAGTTTCAGAAATTCAGATCGGATTTCCAGATGACAGGAGAAGCTGCTAATACGCTCTCAGATATGCGTGATACGCTCGGAGAAGGGTCACTTACACAAGAATCCACAGCCTGGCCTCCCAGCCGGCTGCCAGCTTGGTGAGTGTCCCAGGGGCTGAGGAGTGGGGCATCCGGGCTGCACAGGTCTGGAGCATTTCACTGAAGTCTGAGCGGAGCAGAGCACGGGAGATTCATATAAAGAGCTGATCGAAACAGAAGCATTTTTCTGTGGGCCTCTGTTAGGATGCCTATGTAATGAGACAGTACAGAGCTACATCGAAGCAGAGCACGGAGATCAGGACAACATTAATTAAAGTGGAAACCAGAAATTTCACTCAGCCCCACAGAGGCGTAAAGGGCTCAGACTGCTGGGATGTGCACTGGACGCTCCGGGGCGTGGGGTTAGGGAGTAGACAGGCGAGGTGTGCCATCCCGCTGCAAACAGGACAGCCAGGACCGAGGCAGTGTCGGCAGAGGCTGAACACCACGCCACACAGGTGCCACGAGCACCGTGGGAGGCCACCTGTATTTATGCTGCGGCCACAAACAGGCCGAGTCTGGGGTCGGCAGCCGACTGTGGAGAGACTGCGGTGCAGGCACGGGATGGAGACGTGGGAGGGGCGGCCACCACGCTCTTGTCCTCTGGCCAGGCCCGGGAGAACCTTGGCTTGCCCTCCTCCACGGCGGTCCTCGGAAGGCACGTTGCTGCCCCGCGCCAAGAAGAAGACACAACTCTGATGTGCAGTCTCCGCACAGAAGACAGAGCTTCAGAGAGACGGTCAGGGAAGGAACCACAGGAGGACTGCTTTGATCTAGGAAAGAACAAAGATATGAGCTGCTTTGTTTTCCCACCAGAAGCCATCAGAGCAGAACACGGCATCTACATGTCAAGAGAACTTTATTTAGCACTCCGTGTGCAGAGAAAGGGGCTATTGAGTTTGAAAGATAACAATTTTGTACATCAAATAAAAACTAAAAGAATTAAAGTTGCACAGACATGCCCTGCATGAAATGTTTAAAGAAGTTCTTGAGGCAAGAGAGAAGTTACATGGTCAAGAACTAGGGTCTGCATCGAGCTGGAGCTCCAGAGAAGTGGAGGGGTGGGATGAAGACCTGTGTCAGGCCCAGACTCCAAAACCCCAAAGTTTCCTGCACGCAGAGGTTGGGTTTTGGAAGGTGACTAAGTCATGGGATGATGTACTGACCAGTGGGCACGTCCATAAAGAGCTCCGACTGTGCCCTTGGGAACTGGGCCTGCTAGGAGGCCGTCACTGGGGCCCTGACCAGAGGGTGTGTTCTCTGCAACTGCTTCCTTCTCTCCATTTCCCGCCCTCAAAGGATGAGCAGCTGATGTCTGCCGCACCCTCAGCAAGCCGATTCTCCTTTGGCATTCCGGGCTGCACCTCTGAACACATGAGCCACACTGACACTTTCTTCTGTATGAGGTGGGTCCTGGGCTCTGTCCCAGCAACAAGACAGATGGAGATGTGGCCACTTGTGGGGACAGATGCTGAAGGAGGAAGCGGGCTGGGACACAGCCCAGGATATGTGAGCAGGGCCTGTGCACTGCGAGTACTCGGGCTGCAAGGTGGTAAGAAGCCATGGCGCTGCCCACGGAGGCTGTAGATGTGTGATCTGTAGAAGTTGCTCTGCCCTGTGAGGTATCAAATTTGGCCTGAGAGTGGGTGGAGTGGACAACACTGCTGCTGCGCAGAGGGGAAACCACCCTCTGCCCCGAAGACTCCTGGGCCCGAGGCTGAGTGCTTCGGTGCTGCTCACAGACGGGTCTCCAGCATCAGGGGAAATGAGACGTGTGTACATGCTCCACTGCCACGCCAGTGTGATCAGTACGTGCCACAGAATGCACTGACAAAATGAACAGCAGCCCTGGGAAGATGCTTGCGCGCACAGTCATCTTCTGTCATCCAGAGCTCCTCGGCTACTTGAGGTGCTCAGTGGTGAAAGAGTTTACTTTCTCGAGGAACACGTTGAAACACCTCAGATCTGACTTCCTCTCAAAGAACAAGAAGTGCAGAGGTCAGAGAGAAAAACAAATAAAACAAAAATGGAAAACAAAACTATTACAAACACAGGGCCTTAACCCAACTGTGCCTGATGGGAAATGCGAATGATCTAACTGAGTAGCTTACAACACAGAGAAGGTCCTTTAAAAGTAAGCTGTTAATAGGGAATGTGAATATAAGAAGACAAATTAACCTCATTAGAGTTCTGACATATTAGCACACATTTAACAAAAGCTAGTGTATCTCTGCTAATTTCAAACTAAATGTAATTGTAAGGAAGATTACCAACAAAAAGAAAAGTAGAACTGAGTTTAATTCCTGCACTCGGGAGGCCAAGGCAAGAGGACCACTGTGAATTTGAAGCCAGCCTAGGCTACACAGTGAGCTCAAGGCCAGCCTAGGCTACACGGTGAGCTCAAGGCCAGCCTGAACTATGTGGTGAGAATATGAAGAAAAAAAAAAAAAAAAGAAAGACAGAAATGAAAGAAGGAAAGAAGGCAGGCAGAGAAGTAGCATCGATCAACTCTTCAAGGATCCACAATGAACCTTAATATTTCTGCAGTTTAAAAATGAATGTCACCATAGTTGGAGCAAAATGGAGGAGAAAATAGCACATTACCCCTGAGTCTAAATGCTCAGAGCATTAAATGAGGCTAAGATAGGTATAATAGTCTTAAAAGTAGATGCTTTTAAACTGAAACTTTTAGGCCATCTACTTCATCAAAATAAGGAGGAAATGGCAGTTTATACAGTTTGTGAGAAAAAGGTTACTTGGCACAAGTTCTGCTAAAGCGCTACCTGCTTATCTGGCCCCACAACAGTGGGATGGATTTACAACATCATCACAAAGGATGACTAACTTTTCCACAGAACACTGGGTAATTGCACAGGTACCATTTGTTCCAAATGATGTGAGAGACAAATTTAATAAATTAACAAAACCACCCAAGTAGTTTTGAAAAATAATTTAAATACCAATTAGTTTCAATGACATGGCTTAGATGAACATCTGCAAAACACACTGACAGCAGTCACATACTAAGAAAAATTCTCTTCTTGTGGTAAATGTGTTGTCTACCTATAAATAAGGTAAAAAGGCTGAGACCATTTCCCGGTAATCAGAAGAAGAAAATGACAAACATACACAGTGCTGCTTTTGTGTTACATGTGTGCTTCATGTATATATGCATCTAAATATACACTATGGTCACATAATGCACTAGAAAGAAACTAAGACCTCAGCAAGTGAGAGCTGGCAATAAAGGAACAGAAGGGTTAGCTAGTGCGGGACAAACGCCACAAACACCCCGAGTGCATTAAGTCCAAAACAGACTGTAGTGTGTGTGACCTGAACTTGGATTTTTTGGTTTAAAGAAACACAATATAGATCATGTGTTAAATAAATAAGTGATTTTTCTCTGAGGCCATGAGAACACACCTCTGCGAGCCAGGGGTTGGCCGCGGAGTGCTGGCTGCCCAGCTGTGCACACGGCAAGCTACGGTTAGCGGACTAAGCAGGCACTGCCCATACCCAGGTCCGAGGTGGGAACTGATGGTGTCCACGTCTGGTGAGAGCCCAGGTGTCCATCCATGTGGGGAGTCAGCAAGAAGCTGAGTGCAGCTGCAGGCCAGCAGGCGGGTCAGCGTCCTCTCCGTGGCTTTGTGTCTCTTCCATGCTCACCTTCCCTGACTGGACAGGCCACTGACATTGGCACAGGCTCTGCTGCGCACACTGAGTCACTGAAAGTGTGAATCTCCTTCAAAATGTGTCTGTGCACATGCACACGCATGCACACACGTATGTGCACATGTGTACCCATGCGGGCACATATGTACACATGCATGTGCACATATGCAGACACACAAGCTACTGTGTGAACAAATGTTTGTGCACCTCATGGGTCCGTAAAGCTAACACCCAAATAGCCCTTGCTAATCTATAAAAAAATAACTAAATACTAGATTTCCTCTATCCTTTTGGAAGAATGAAGTGGCTAAAAAAGAATGAAATCTTCTAGGAACGAAAGATTCAAAAATTAGAAATTCTGTGAAGGAAGCCCACAGACATGAAGCCGCCTGCTTTTGAAGTCAAAGTCAAGTTGTAGGAATCAGCTCGGGAGGCTAAGAAGGAGGGAGATACGGTGACGAGACGGTCAGAGCTGAGGAGGGCAGAGGGTGGGCAGGTCCTGCGTGAGGACAGAGCTGAGCTGGAGGAGGTGACAGGAAAGACATAAGGACCTGCAGACCCAAGCCAGTGGGGAGCTGAGCTCAGCCTGGGGAGCAGCATGGAGGGCGAGCTCGGCAGCGAGCAGTGACGGGCAGCTGACTGTGTCCAAGGACGCGCAGCGCTGGCCCCGCAGCTGTGCACAGCCCTGCTGGTGGGTGCCCGGCGAAGCCTCCGGGACTTTCAGAAAGTCAGTGAAAATCACCACTTTGGACTCACGTTCTCAGCTAAACTAATGAAAATGAGGAGGAAACAGAGACGGGAAGAAAAGAAAATTTTACTGTTAGCATTCCTTTATGAAACACATTTCCAAAATGTGCACTAGAAAAAAAGGTACTTATAGCAAAAGTAAGGAAGGGAATGTTAAAGATGCTTACAGGAAAAGAAACTGCCAGACGAGTTGTCAGATTAATAAAATCCTAAGTTAAAAATACAACATTTATAGTAATTTTAGATTAAATTTGTTCCTTTTAGAAAGATCAAATAGGCATAGAACAATAGTATCATTTAGAAACATTTACATATGTAATTTAAGAATTGAAATTGTGTTTATAATTCTCAAATGAATATAGACAGTTGAAACAGTTAAAAACGAAAATTATTATGAATAAAGAATAAACATAATATAGAATATAAAATATGAAAAATTAAAAGCACAAAACTGCAAATGTAGCATGAAGATAAAACTCAGGGTGGAGATAGACTGACAGATTGGACTGGAAAAGGAACAAGGGCACAGCTGCAGACCTGCACTGTGTGCTCCCTGAGCTGGGCAGCGGACAAGCGGGGAAAGCGAGAGGGAGGTGACAGGGAAGGGGCGGGCACAGGGTGCCCGCCTGCCGCCCTGGCACCCGACACCTGCACTTGGGGCTCCTAGGGATAAACTACCACCTCCTGCCTCTGCCTCCCGAGTGCTGGGATGACAGGCGTGAGCCACCACGCTCGGCACTGTGGTGTGTGGTGCTGGTTGCTGCTGGGGTGAGTCTCCACACCCAGTGTTGCTGTATGTGGTTACCGGGGATCGAACCCTGGCTCTTGTACTTGCAAGCCATGCTCCAGAACCTGATCTAAATCCCCAGCCCACACTTTGTATTCTTAATAAAGGTACTAATACAAGAAAGTGTCAAATGCTGTAGAACACCCAGGTATATATTTTATATAAAATTAAGAAAAATAACTTAGATTACACACGTAAAATGGGTTCCAGTGTCTTGAGAGGCGATATTCCACTGAAAGTTAGGACTTTGAACTTCAGTTTCCCAGCACATTGCTTTGCAATGCTGGAACTCCTTTGTGTGTGACTTTCTAAGTCACTGCAGCATCTACAAGGCCGTGACTTACTTGTCTCACTGCTTCTTCTCTCTCATCCAGACTCCACTCTTCGGGCAGAGCCAGCAGGGTTGGCCTCCAGCTACACCACAAAGCTGGAACTATGTAAATAATACGCTAACTGCCTAGGCTTCTGGCATCTGTATTAAAATCCCTCTGATGCTAGAGCTGTGATGATACCGAGTCGAGGAAATTTGAACACAAAATGTTCTAACATTTTTGGCCCCCAAACAGGCCTTAATATGAGCCTCTCCTGCGGTGTGGGGGCTGCTGTCCCCTCGGAGGGTTTCGTAATCCTGGTAATTGGGTTCGAGATCATTTTGACAGTCTTGGCTTCGAAACATATTTGCAGAATTAGACAATAGTCTCAATTGGCCAAATGCCCGGTTTTAAAACCACATTTCTTTTATCTATTCTATAATGCTTCTTGCTTTGTCATTAATTTTTACAGCTGAAAGTTTCCTTATTGGACCAAAAATATGGTGACTTTAATTCTTTATTTTACCATCTACATAAGAATCATATCCTTCCCTTGAGTTTTTACTCTTCATCTCCTGACCTTGTTAGTATGATGTAGTATTTACTTCTATTTTTGTGAAAAATATTATTGCATGGAAAATATTTAGTTTATGCTTCTTTTTCCATCCACACAGAGACATGCTCAGATGTACATAGTGCCAACAACAAAAGATAACGTTTTTATTTCGAATCACCATTATCACGTATTTCAAGAGGATAACAAAATGAAGGAAGATACACATACTAACTTTATTTGATCATTATTGAAATGCAGTATATGCTTAATCCAAGAGGAAAGCAGTTTCTATGACAATTTCTTATGATTTTATTAACATTATATGCATGTGGGCCAGGGATTTAGCTCAGTACTTCTGGCTCCTGTCTTGCCAACACAAAGGCCTGGGTTGTTCCCCTATAACCACATAGAACAATGCTGAGCGTGGAGACCCACACCCACCAGCAATCAGAGTCACATACCACAGTGCCACGTATGGTGGCTCATGCCTGTAATCTCAGCACTGGGAGGACAGAGGCAGGAGGAGTGCTGTGAGTTCAAGGCAGAGCTCAGGACCAGCCTGAACTACAAAAGTGAGACCCTGTCTCAAAAAAGAAACAAACAAACAAACAAACACAAAGTATTACATACATTTATGGAAATCTATTTATATTACACCATCAAATCAAAGACACTTTAACTTATAGGTTGTACATTATTTTATGTCACTAAGATATATAAAATGTTGTCCATTTCAATAAGACAGCATGAAATATAAAGCAAAGATATAATTTAATGTTAAAACATAACAATTTTAAAAAATATATGGTTAATATCTTACACTTGATTATAAAATTGTTATATCAATGTTATTTTATGTCAAGGAAATTTGATTAAAATAAAAAATATAGATAAAGGCTATGTATTATTATAGGAAGAACATATATATAATAGTAGCTATAATGATCCTAATAGTTTTCCTACTTTGATTGTTGGGGAACTGGTTGAGAATATTCTGAAAATGTCATATGTAGGAGAGCTGCAGATGGGTCACAGATTTAAATAACTACCCTAACTAGAGATAAATTTGCTTAGAAGATTAGATATGATAATTCGTGTAGGAAGCTCTTTTTCTAGTAAAGACAGAGTAGGTCTTGTTGACTTTCCCTCCAACAGATAACAACTGTAATCTCTGGAGGAAAAATTAAATAAAATTAGGCAATTATCAGCAGGCAGCAGAGAAAGTCCAGACGCAGAATCCTGAGGGCAGTCACCACTTGGAGGGTGGAAACAGCCCTGGACGCATCTACACAATCTCTTTATAGTATTTTCCTTGAAAGCCCATTCAGAGCACGGGAAGAGATGCTTGGGAATGTACTGATTTCTTACTCCAGGGAAGAGTTTGGCAGTTACCACATGACTAGAAGGAGCTCTCCTGGGGAAGCCAGTAGTGCCGGGGTACGGTTTCCAGTCCTGGGCCGATGCTTCCGTGAGGAGACCAGTGCGGCGGGGCCCTCCCTGGGAAACTTCTGTAGCATCAGTCGGCCTTGGGAAGGCCTGGGCTTGAGCTGAGCCACCTGAACTATGCGCTGCTACAGACATAAGCACAACTTTGGAGAACTACCACCGAAACTGCAGTTGTAGCCACATCTTCATTCACAATGCTCAGAGCACATCAGAAAATGGACCTGTGTTCAAGAGGAAAGGCAGCAACCCCGAATCTTGGCCCCTAATTCCGACGGCAGCTCTGCAAAGGTGAGTGGATCTGGATGCATTGTACTCACCAGCCAGCTGATCCATTGGTGCATTCAGAGGCGGTTTCTTAGAAGGACACGTCCCCGCACCGGTGCCTGTGCAGGGCATAGCTCCCTCCCCAGCTCCTCTCCTCCCCCTCCTTCCTGCGTCCTAAGAGATTAGCTGTCTGCCATCGCGGCTTGCCCTGGTGATGCCCGCCTTAAAGCCAGATGACCTAAACTGAATGCTCTGAACCATGAGCCAGATGAAGCTTTTCCTCCCTGAAGTTGCAAGTGTTGCTGCTGTGGGTAGCAGAAAGCTGGCAAAACAGATGGTGGAACGACTGTCATGTTTTGTTTGTGGGCATAAAAGATGCAATGCTTCTCATGATCAGGCAGGAAGTTCCAGGGGAGAAAGACAATGATGAACAAGAACCAAATGCTAACATTACCACTGAAAAATGGTATCTGAAGTGATTTCACAGAATGTCTTACTATCAGTATAACAGAGAGAGAGACGGGGAGGGGGACTTATTAAGAACTGCATAATAGGGAGAAAAAGCCTGTTTGGCCTCCCTGCATTTAGCAGCAAGAATAAAAATAACGCCAACCAACAATGTTGGAAAAAATCTTTACCAGCTGTTTCTCAGACAAAGGGCTACTATCTAAAATGTATATAAAAAGCTTAAAAAAGCAGCCCACCCAAATTTAAAGACCCAATTCAAAAATGGGCATCTGAAATGAATAGATACTTTTCAGAGGGAGAAATAAGAGCAGCTAAGAAGCATATGAAGAAATGCTCAACATCATTAGCCATTTGAGAGATGCAGATGAAAACAACACTGAGATTTCATCTCACTCCACAAAGAATGGCTGCCATTTCAGAATTAGCCAACAGCAAATGTTGATGAGGCTGCCGAGAAGAAGGAACCCTTCTCCACTGTTGGTGGGACTGTAGACTCGTACAACCCCTGTGGAGATCAGTCTGGAGATTCCTCAAAAAGCTAGGATTGGAGGTCCCATTTGACCTAGCCATCATTCTGCTAGGTATATACACAAAAGAATGAAAAGACTCATATCACGGTGACACCCATGTTTATAGCAGCCCAGTTTGTGATTGCTACATCTTGGAAACAACCAAAATGTCCATCAACTGGAGACTGGATAAAAAAGCTGTGGTTCTTCTACAGAATGGAGTATTACTCTGCCATAAAAATGGTAAGATTGAGTCATTCATACTCAAATAAAGGTACATTGAGGACATCCTCATAAGCAAAATAAACAGGTGACAGATGTGTAAATATCATATATTTTTTCTGGTATGAGAAAATGAAGTTGTAAATGAGTTGTAGTATGTATAGTTGATATTGTGAAATACAAAATATTTAATAGGGAAGAGATTGTAGGGGTAAATAATGAGGGAAAAATGAATGTGATAATAATAAAAAAAGGAAACAAAGATAATGTATATAGGGGGTTGGGGGTTGCCGGGAATGGGGAAAAATGAGAATCAAGTCATGTCATATTCTGGTACAAACACTCAATGTTGAATGTGATGCTGATGTGTATGCATAATTACCAATAAAGATTTAAATTTAAAAAAAGAGTAATACAACTAGAAAAATGCCTCATACATCGTTTTAAATACACATAGAATGTGGTTTTGCTCCTTCTATGCTGATCTTTTTTTCTTCATTAATTCTTCCAGGTCAGTGTCATCAGCAACATGGAATCTCACATACTGATCACATCAAATGCACCTGACCTGTGAGCATGGAACACAATCATCATATATTATTTATTTGGGCTCTCAGTCACAAGATGCAGTTTCAGGGCAGATGTCATGAAGGGTAAAATTATTTCCAGTCTTTCTGAGCACTAAATTATTTTTACTTTGACTTTAGTTTAGAAATATCTACAATCCAGATAAAAGGGATATAAATAAAATTTCTAATCTGCAGGAGGGAGAAGGTATGGATTTTGCTGAAAGTATATTATGTTAATGATTTTAATAAGTGTTTAAATTAATAGATACATTAACAAAACCTTTGTTAGTGAACGTCCTGAGAGTAGAGAACTAAATGATGGAGGCAAATCATATTCTAGAGGAAATTACTGACATTAGATAAAACTAAACACATTGTCATATAAAATTATATTTACATTTTTATATAGATATGTCCCTTTATTTTTGTGACTTCTCCTACTTAGGATCATTATTCCAATTTGTACATTATAAACCATTTTAATAGAAAATCAGTCAAGTGAACTCTGGTCTTACAAGTAATATGAAAGTGTCTATGATACTGAACTGTCAACATTAAAAATGAATTATGCAAACTTCATTTGATTCTTTCAAGCATTTTTCACCAGATCATTTTTAATTTAGTTTCTATCCAGTCCCATGTAAGTAATTTTCTTCCTCTTCCAACTAAATATTTAAGTGTAGCAGATGAATTGAAACAAAAATAAAGAATAGGCCTGTTAAATAAATATTTAATTTCTACATAATTATCTCACTTAGACAGTAGCAGTACACCCACAAAAAAGAAAAACAGAAAGTAACTGATAAAAACTTTTTAATGTATATGACTATTCTTTATTTCAAGGAATACTTGTTCATGAGAAAGTGGGCATTTTTTACTTAACATTCAGCATCTCTTACTCCAGTTGCTCACTGGCAGACATTTGCAGGGCAGAACGAGAGCATCGTGTGCCTTTTCTAGCCCCGGACCTCCCCATGGATTGAACTGATTCGATACTTAAATTCTAGAGGAAGATTCCTTATTCTAAAATCTTAGACCATTTAAAGAAGGAGATTTGATGGCTGAGTGATTTTACTGATTCTAGTTGTATATGTAATTAATAATTTTTCAACTCTATATTTATTTTTTTCAACTCTATATTTATTTTCAACTCTATATTTATTATTAAAAGATAGTATTTTAAATGAAGTGTTTTAATTTTAATAGCATATAGGAGACATTTTATGCCCCTCAAGATAATGTGCTTAACCCTAATCACCGAATTATGGCTATGTTGGCCCTTAAGGAAATACTGATGTTCGAATCCAATCTGCCAGGCTTTCTGGCCTTGAATCCAGGTGCAGATGCCTTTAGAGGAGTGAAGACTGGCACAGACACCAGCGGGAGAGAGAGGACATGGGGAAAGATGTCCTCGTGAGCCACTGGCGGAGGCCTCAAGGAACTCACCCTGCTGAGGCTCTAATGTTGGGACACCGCCTGAAGAATTGTTTGGGAACAAGTTTCTGTCCTGGGAGACCCGCATGGGCATGGTGCTTGGCAATGGCAACTCTGGCAAATTAAAGCCACTAACTTCAAAGGAAACATATGAGAGTGTTTCTCACAAGGTATCATTTTAATAATACGTGAATGTTGTTGTCAACTATATGTTTACTTCATTGCATATGTTTTATAGATGTTTGAATTTCTATCAAAAGTTTCAATACTATGTTAGTTTAAAAGTTTTGAAACTTTAACACAATATTTTACTTATAAGAATTTCATCAAAACTCTGTTGAAATTTTGAAAAAAGTGAATTAAATTTAAAATATTGAGAAACAATATGGAGGTTTCTAAAAAAGTTAAACTAGAACTAACACATGATGAAAAAAAACACTGAACAAATATCCAAAAAACTAAAACCAGCGTGCTGAGCAGGTACCTCTGTGCACCATGTTTATTGTAGCATCGTTTGGGAGCTAGAATGTGGAAGCAACTGTGAAAGCCTGAAGCAAGGGTGAAATATGTGCAAACGAGAATATGACAAGACCATAAAAAAAGAGAATACAGACTGGAAAAATAAGCCAAGGGTTGATTTCCAGCAGGTAGCTGGCTAACGAGGAGAGAGGATGTCTTGTGTTAACATCAAGAAACTATGGCTGTGTGAAGTTGTGTACAACCTGCTTAGCTTGGTTGGAACACCATGGTGTGTACGAATACCTTGAAACATCATGGTGTACACGATAGAGACACAATTTTATTTTTCATGTAAAAATAAAAGTTTTGTTTAAATCAAAGTTGCCATATCCAGGGGGCCTGGCTTTAAAACTGACAATTTTAAAACAGAAAATTAAAAGAAACAACAATAGTTTAATAAGAAATCATGAAATTCATACTAGAGCACTTGATGGTCATATCCAGTGTTTTATTTGGCTAAAAAGGAAACTCAAAGATCTAAAGTGTTTCTTGTTTGTTTTGCGGTGTTAAGAAAAAGTTAGTGTATCCCCAGTGAGTAAAGTGGAGGATAAAAAAGTAAATCTAGCAAAAAGAATTTTCAAAAACTTTGATCTTGGTATGAAGAAGTAGTTAAAGCATGGATTTATAAAAAGTTATCTTTTCAGAAAATGTTTGGAGATGCTTAATTCAAAAATCAGACCCAAGAAATTTACAGATAACTGACAATGAATTTACTTGGAATTACTCCGTGCAGGAAAAGCCAAGAGAAGTCTTTTCTTTTTTTCAGAATTCGGGATGTGACTCTTTTGGAGGCCTTTATTTTAATACTATAGCTCACAAAAGCACTACACCAATTTAGCGACAATTCCTAAACAGCTTTACTAACCAGGGTCAAAGGCAGGTGTGGAGGACAGAGGCACCTCGTTCTCGGACTCTGCCTTCTCAGAAGTCACATAAAGGCACATCCTCTGTCTTCTCTCCTTTAAAGCACTGATGTTTTTCTTTTCTGCATACAATCACAGATGATCCAGAAAAGTAAAAGTGATTATAAGCAAAAGGAAATCTAATGTTATGCTTCATGCCTAGTCCATTATTGTATGTCCCCAAGTTTATAGTATTACTCATTAATTAACTTACTTATAAACCAATTTCCTGCTAAACCAGAAATTAAAATTTAAGGATAAAAATAATATACCTAATGATGCATTGCATAAGGCAAGACAAGATTCTTAGTTTCTAAAACTCAAATGAGTATATAAAAGGTGATTAAAGTGTAGCATCCTTAAAGGTAGAGCGACCACCCGGGTTATGAATGTGCTGTAACACCAAATGTCACGCAGGCGTCTGCTTACGAATTGTTACACAGCAATGGAGCAGTGTATCTTTATATTTCTCCCAATGTTGCTATAGGCTGACTGGCTTTAATTAATAAAATGTTCCAGTGAGTTATTTCAGTCACAATCACAGTGTTATGATTACATAAGCTGACACAAATGTTTGGTATCTTGATTCTATTAGAAAAGAATAGAAGAGAGAAAAACAAAGCTGAAATGGGAGAGAAATGGAAGGATGAGACCGAGAAACAGCTGATGCCATCGAAGGCAGCCTCCACACTCCACAGTCCGGAAGCCTGGATGCGATATATGAAAACAAACTCGGAGATATGTACATCAAGAAGAGAATCAGAAATGGAATCTACCGTCGTATAAAGCTTTGACTGTGTTATAAACCAGCTACACCCTCCAAGCTGTTAGACCAAACTGGGAAAGAAAACTTTTCTCATAACAACTTTGCAAAAGCATAATTCTCATTTCTCATAAACAGAGGTTCCTGAGCCTTCTTTGATCCACACACCTGCAAATGCCTCCCATATTTTTAGGTAAATGCATTTGCCAGTTACTCTTGATCTCAGTCTCCTCAAACCACCAATCAACCCACATAAGGAGCATTTTGAACTTCAATTTTCAGGAAAACTCTAGTGAACAGGAACACCTACTCCGCGATCACACTGAACGCTTGTCTGCTAGCGCGTGTGCTGAGCTAAATCGAGGCTGGTTCCGGAAAATAATGGTCGTGAGAAGTTACTCAGACATACACTAAGCACTACATGGTGCCACAGGAATAAAAATCTTTGTCTGGTGCTTGACAGCTTTCCCAGTTACCTAAGACAATTTCTAGTCCACTCACCTCCTTTTCTCTGCTGCTTACTAGGTCACCGGAGAACTCATGGCCACCGCCCCCTCCCCATTCTGAAATGCGTGTCTGCTTTGCACCAAACAGAATTCGCAACGGTAGAAAGCGTAGCCGCGTGTGCCCCCTGTCCTCCTTCCTTAGTCACTGCACAATTTCTGCTTTGCCCACATACTCCTCACCTCCTTTCCTTCTGCTTTTCTTGTACCATGTTGTCTCTGTCTCTTACTTCCACATTGATACTATTTCTTTGTGTCAAGATTTCAGATTAATCAGTATGTCATTTTGATAATATTACTGTGCAAAAAAGGATTACCTAATCAAATACAAATGACTCAGATTTGCAACCAAAATCAGAGGTCCGCATATTTTCAAGAGTGAACCCTAGTAAAACTCTTTGGTCTCTTCTCTTCCTAAAACAGGTGCTGAAGACTCTCCTCCCTAAAATATCCTTTCTTCCTTAAGTGTTAAAACCCTACAATTTCAAGAGCATAGAGTCAACTGGGCCTCTCTGTGAGGTCCTGGCTGTATTTCTAAGTGGGTCTTCCTGCTTTTTCCTCCCAATCCCTCACAGAGCCTTTGCTCTGCTAACTATAATCTATCTTGTGGCTGCACTATTTTTATATTTTCTTACACTTGCCTGGGACACCTGCGCAACCTCATCACCAGCACTCTGCTCCATCTGCTGTGAATCCATAACAGAACTGAATGTCTGACTCAGACACTGCGGTCCAGAGTCATTGAGTGAAATTAAAAGGTCAGCAGCTGTGGCCACCAAAACCCACAGCTCAGGGCTGTTGTCTGCAGTGAGCTCGGGGCCACTCAGGGAATCCCAGACGACAGTGTGATGGGTCCCTCTGACTCACAGGGTTGTGGGGTGTCCGGCGGGAACCACCCCTGTGGTCTGGAGCTCTTTGGAACAGAATATATTTGGAGATTGTTATCAGCAAAAATAGATTCTTCATTCTTTTTCTGTGCAGGTGGTGACCACAGCAAGGAGTCCCAAATGACTCAAGCAGTGGAACCTTCATTTCCGTCCAGCCAAGGAGACAGCCATCCACTGTGCCTGGGACTGTCAACCGCTGGCACAGGAGTGGCTGGGGACATCCGGCCCTGATGCTGCCACTGCTGAAGAGAAGACCATGACTTCCAGCTCCAAGTAGATTTTCCTGGTTAATGTGAACTTAGTGCTTAGATTTTGTATAAATGGCAATAATGAACTAATATCATTTTTACATTGCAACAGAAACCATCTGGCTTATTTTATAGAGAAAATTCAAAATAATAAAATATATGTGAGGGGAGAATCATCTGGTTGATTATTCAAAAACAGTGAAAATTCCATTCAATTACATTAGGTAGAATAAATATAGTCAATAGAAACGATAAAAGACATATTTTTCAGAACTTATAAATTACAAAGTATGGCATTAATTTATAGTTCTATAAATTATCTAGTAACTTTTTATTTTACATTGATAGATAACAATTATGCAAAGCAACTTTGTAAAACTTGTCTAAGTTTCATATATTTAAGTAAAGATTTGAAGAAGGCAGATACTGTGTATGTTCTTGCAAACAGAACAAAAAGCCCAGTAACACAGCGATAGATAATTTTGGATGTGCTACGCATGGGGGGGGGGGTGTGACTTGTCAGATGTCACCGAATTTCTGCACAAGGGCTGTGCTTTGAAACAAAGGGTAATAAAGGGTAATTGGATGAAAACTTATTAGGATTAGTGAACCAACTCCGTACAGCTATGGGGTAAACAGCAGAAGCATTTCTGCACATTAACCACGAGCTGCTTGGAAAACAAATGAGGTGTAACCCATTTATAACATCATGAAAAGCACAGTCAACGCCGTGTGTCCTGAACATACAGCCTGATGAGAGTGGGGAAGGCTGAGCTTACAGACAGGGAAGCGCCTTACATTCACGCTTTGCAGTAACTGATGTCACTAAAATGCCTGACAACCCAAAATCTACAACTTCAATGCAAGTTCTATACAATTATAATGGCATTTTTCAGAGATGTAGAAAAAAATCTAAAATTCATATGAAAGCAGAAAAGACCTCAAAGAAAACAATCGTGAGCCAAAAAGCATCGTCCTCCTAATCTCACTGGATTCTGCTGATCCTCAGCAATCCAAACAGATGTCACCAGTATGAGAACCACCGCGTGGTAGGACAGAGGCGAGGCTCGGACAGAGAGGCAGGGGCCTGAGTCCAAGGCGCCATCGACACCCCGAGAACGCGGGCAGCAGCAGGCGCAGCTGGCGAGCTGAGCACTGAGTGGCAGAGCGTGCCGTCCTCCCTACCCAGACCTGGCACTGGTGGCAGAGCGTGCCGTCCTCCCTACCCAGACCCGGCACTGGTGGCAGAGCGTGCCGTCCTCCCTACCCAGACCCGGCACTGGTGGCAGAGCGTGCCGTCCTCCCTACCCAGACCCGGCACTGGTGGCTTTTGGTTCTTCCCCGAGTCAAAAGGACCCCGGGAGAAAAACGTTTTGAATCTAGTTAGGAGACCGCGGCAGCCACGATAGTCCAAGTAGAGACACCGCAGAAGGGCTTCCGGAGCTGCCTCCGCTCGTGGTCAAATGCACAGGGGCTGGGACGCTCTGAGAGAGTGACACAACGTGCCTTTACAAGGCTGCTTGAGAACTTGATCACTCACTGAATTTGGCCTCATTCTGTAAAGTGATGTGTAGCAAGACAGCCTTGTTTGTGAAGACAGCACAGTCCAACACGGAAAGGTCTTAACACGGCCGAAATAACAGCAAAATTGTTCCCTCCTTCTACGTGGAGTGAATGAAGCTGAAACCAAAGTCTCAGTCTGGATGCTGTGTAAGTTCAGTGCCACTCAGCGTCCACATTTCCACTCTTTTCTCCACCTGTAGGAACTCAGAGTCCTGCTGGACATGGGCTGTTTACAGAATACAGGAAACTCTAACGGTGACCCCCATCTGTAAGAACTGCACTTCCTGTGGCTAATGCATGTTTGCTTTCCACGCACCTATTACTTTCACATTAAGAAGCCTCTGCTTTTTATAATCCCAGTGATAGATTTAAACCTGCTAATTCCATTTTTTGTTTCTCGCTTATGAATTCAGATAGTAAGAAATAGAGTTTCTCTACGTAGCGTAGTATCCTCACTTCAAAGCTCATGTATGCAAAAGAAAGTGGATGGAAACTCAGTTTCTCAACAGGCTGCTTAACTAGTCTAAGCATTTCTGACTAGTACTATACAATGGTAGAAATACAAATAACTGTAAAAAATACTTGACACCTACTGCAATAGTCAAATAAGTCATTTCTACAACATATAGTGTATAGCCAATGTATTTTGTAGCGTATGCATAGTTTTTCACTAATTTTTAGTAGTTAATTTTGTATTCCTAAAACAATTTGGAAGTTAATTTCTTTACATAAATAGCAATTTGATGTTAAATACATTGGATTAACTTGTAATAATTTCATTCTGACTATTAATATGCATCAGGAGTTCTTAGAGAAATAATAATCTAAAATTCACCCTCTACACTTTTATAGATTCAGTAAATAGTACTCTTCACACTGACTTATTTTCAAGTGCTAATCAACACTGTCATTTAAATAGTTTTGATTTCTATTTGTCTTTCTGGTCAGTATTTAATAAAATAATACTTATAGAGCATTGTAATATTAAAAACCAGGTCCTTGAATGTGAAAAAGTTTAGATACTAATTTACTGTGTTCCATCCTTTGTGACCTTAGTGGAGGCGATCTAACCCGCTTCGGATTTGCTTTTGTCAAGAGTTTCTAAGCATCTGATTATGATTATGTTTTTGTAATCTCCTAACTTCTAGTTTAAAGTTACACAATGCTATTTTAAATGTTTGAAAAGGCTTCAAAAAGGACAGTGGGTCATGGTACCTGAGACAGTGCTGAGCTTTGCTGAGCTTCATGGGGAAACCGACAGCCTGTCTATCCTGCCTTCATGCTACCTGGAAAGTGCTGACACCTGACCTGGGCGACAGTCAGCCACAGGCTGAGGTGGGAATTAGTAGTGTTTAACTGTCGCTCAGCTCAGCTCATGTCACATACAAGTAATTAAAGCCCTGGTGCCCCCAAGCACAACTTTAAAACTTTTACATTTCAGAAGGGACTCATCAAAACCAGATGGTGAGCTTGGCTCCTCCCAGGACTTGGCTGAAGCCCACGCCACATCACGCCAAATCCATAGCCCTCTTTGCTAACATCTCAGAATCCGGACTCAAGGATTTGAGGGTCCTCCAAAGTTTCTCTAACCCCTTCCCAGTGGAGTGTTAGTGCAATGTCCTGGACAGGCTGCCATCTGCAGAATCACATGCAAGGATGCTCCAAGATTCCTTGTACCATCAAATTGCATAAGTTTTCAGTAAGGAAGCAAACAAGACCTTCATTGTTGCGTGCTGCTAAAATCTCAGAATGATCTAAGCCATTCACTGTGGCGTGGCTCTAGTGGAACAGAGCAGCACTAACCAGAAGTGTGTCCCTGGATCACTGGTCTTTACAGTGCACACAGCACAATTGTGGACTCTGCGTGGCCATCAGCCAGGAGAGACCTAAGTGCTTCCTAAAGGTTTTCAACTAACACCTTAGAAATTTGTAAACCCCACTTTTGATCAGTGTGCTTTTGAACTATCTAAAAGTAATTTATAGAATCAGGCATCTACTCAGTGCTAATTAAGAAGAATAGAAAAAAGAAAAATCATTAATTCCAGATTTCCTGTAGTGTCCATTTTACAAGTCACGTCTTTCCTAACATAACCTGCTCATCACCAGAGATTGTGTAACGAGGTATTAGGTAAATAGCCCCAAGCACTATGTGAGCCAAGCACTGAAAATACGCATGCTCTACTAAAATAATCTTGTCATAGTAAATCAGTTAATAGGTCTACTGTTTTTGAAATCCGTGGGGATTTGTTATTCAGCAAATAATCCTAAAACCTATAAATTATAGCTTTCGAGAGAATACTCTACTCCCTCCGTCCACAGGGTGCTAAAGAGTAATCAGTGCTATTCTTCCCTTCCTTCCAGCCTCCGGTCCCCAGATGAAGCTGCGTACTAAGAGGGCGCAGCTCTACGGCCTGGGAGGATGGAGGTGAGGCGGAACTGAAGTTCGGGAGCTGTGACAGCCTCTGCTCTTTCACACCTGTCTTCCTGGTGCCATCTGCTCCTGCTGCCATTGCTCCGCACAGGGCCGAGAGCCGGTCAGCCAGAAAAATGGAGGACAGTCTCTGAAGGCATAAGACACATGGCATGCTTCACATGCCCATCGTGACTCAGCATGCTGTCTGCCTCCCACGTGTCGAGCTTAGTGCGTGCAGTATTGGTGCCACCTCTCCAGCTTTTGGAGGGAATTCAAATCACTGATGTACCAGTAGACATTGTTTTTCTGACGTAACTGATTCAGCGTGAAGGGCAATGCATCAGCGCAACATCACTTCCTGTTTCCGCTGAGGTCCTCTCACGAGTGCGCCGCTGTCAGTCAAGGCAGGAATCTCAGAAACAGAGTAGACACAGTGTGAAATTTGTGTCCACGTGGAGGAAGCACCCATCTTTCCTTATATGGCAGTTATATTTGGTATATTATGTCTTATTAATTGGTATTTATCATCCTATAAGTTCATACCCTTTTAAATTGTGTTTGACCTTTATTCCAAAGCCAAACTTTGTAGAAAATCATATATCAAGCTATCTACAAAGTTACCTATTTACTTAAATAGTCACCTTCATACAGTGTTAACAGAAACTGTACAGTTTGAGAAGTTGAAATATCTTTTCTGTACATACAAATGCCCAATTCCATATGACCGTGACTTGTGAGATGCCCGCAATGGCCTGTCCGGGCATGTATATTTCAGGTTGCTCATTAAGCTTTGCCACAGAGCTGTCTGTCTCGAATGCAGGACTAAGTCTCCCATATGTGCGTTTGTAGAAAAATCTGAGGTCAGGTGATGTGGGGGTCACACGAGCTTCCGTGCCCCTGAGACACACGCAGCTCCTCTGTCATCCACAGTAGGTCTAGGCTCTTCTCTCGGTGTCTTGGTTTTCTTGCAGGTGAGACATCTCCATGTGAGGAGAGATAGTGGTATGTCTCCCTTAAAATGGGTCCACAGCCAGTGTCTGGCCAGAGGAAAGAGCTGCAGGCTGAGTCCGGGATGGCTGGTCCTGCTGTCACCCAAGGCCACAGAAGAGACTGAGTCTCCTGAGAGAGCGGGTGGCAGTTAACACACCACATGCAGGGAAATAAGGAAACTCCATCGACTCAATCCCACGTCCTAATGCACGTGCACATGCACAAACTGGCCTAACAATTGCAATCAGTTATTGCATTCACAGTAGAGTGTGTTCATCCTGTCCTCCGTGCTCCTGCTCTCCTCCTAATGCGCAGCCTTGGACACGGCATTAGGTCATCTTGTTCTGCAGCCAGTGCCTTCAGCTAACGTGCCTGTTTGTTATTTCCAGATGTCTTTGCAGCACCAAGGAGGAAATTCTAACTATGAATGAAACAGCCTATTCACCCAGAGAGGAAGACGGTCCTGTACTGATCTGAAAACCTAGGGCGTTAGCTGTGAGTTCCTCTCCTCTCCAGGGTGGGCTCTAAATGCACCATCCTCCTGCCCACTGTCCCGTTTGCTGGGCAGCTGGCACCCTGGGACCTGTGCACATGGAAGCTGTGCCCACAGCGTCACCCACGTGGGTCCTGCTGTTCCAAGGAAGCGCAGGGTGCTACCATTCACACACACACTTCTCTAGCAGTGCTGCTCTTTCCAAGCCTACACTGTTGATCACTGGTGTCATTCAACAGAATTCCACTGGGTGGTAGCCAAAAGGGAAGTCCTGGGTGTCCTTTCAGTTAGCCCAGTGAGCTGTCCTCACTGCTCTTGGCGGCGCTGGACTTCTGTCCATGGCGTGTGTACCAGGCTTTTCTCTCGGCTGCTACTTTGGGTCACTCTGAGCATAGCCAGCTGAAAGTGTGAGACACTGACTCCACACCTGTGGCTAGGGCCTTGTGACGGGGCTGCACATGGTGGCTGTGATGTGTGGGTGTGAGGTGAGAGACAGAGGCACGGATCCGACTCTCTCTGTGGTCACAGGAGAGAGGTGCTATTGGTGGGTTCACCAAAGTGATATTTGGATCTTGATGTTCTCTCAAGGTTTCCATTTTATCTCCTGTTCTGTTTCTCATCTTCTTGCTTTGTCCACAACAACTAAGGGATTTGGAAAAAGCTGTGCTTTGCACTTCCATGAAGTGCAAGATAGTTTGATTTCCAGCATCTGTGAGCTCAAAATCGAATTGCCTTGTAGACAAAGACAACAGGCTAATGTGATTATTTTCTTAGTAATGAAAATATTAAAACAGTAAAAGTACTGCACATGGTAAAAAGTATAGTAACCAAAAATATATAATGGGAAGTAATTCTCTCTGTTGCTGACACCCGAGCTTCCATTTCCAGGCCAAGGACGATCCCTAGTGTCTCACGTGTGCATCCATAGTCGTCTGTGTGCACACAGCTGCTGCGAGCCTCACAATGTGGGGGTGCTGCACACTCAATAGTGACCACAGCGACAAGTGCAGATGACACCCGAGATGATGAGACCGGAAAACACTGAGACTGTGCCCCGCTGGGGGAACACAATCCCAGTGTGTGTGGAGGTTTGGGGAGTGGATTTTCAGCACCTGTGTGTACTCTCTGACTCAGCAGTCCCACTGCAGGTGTGGGGCCACCAGAGATGTGTGCATGCCTGAAGTTTGGCTCATAGAAGGGTGTGAATAAGATTCTCCACACAGTTCCTTGTAAGTGACTCAAAGTTCAGAAACACCCAAGGACTTTTCAAAAGTAGAATGAATACACAAACTGTGACTTTCACATTGTGGCATCTATGGAACTGACAGAGAGAAACTGAATATGGTAACCGGATGGATCAAAAGTGTGAGCAGGATGAACTGAAGGAGACAGGTCACACACAGAAAGTGCAAAGGAGGAGAAGGAAATCCAGACAGAGTCAGAAGGCGTAGCGGAAGCTGTCCTCAGACAGGCAGCCACCAGTAATCTGAGTTTGGGTCCAGGTAAGCTGCATTCGTTAAGGACAGAAGGATGCTGTTTTGTGAGTGTAAGTGAATAGAGGCTTACACCGCACACACAGTCTAAGGATAAGATGAGAATGGAAATGTAGTCATAGTCATGATCAGTGATGTGTTTCAGGAACAGTTTGAGTAAATAAGAGAGAGTTCCAATTACTGACACAGCAGGCCTCCACCCAAGTGCTGTGTTCATATGACAAGTCAAAAGACAGAACACAGCACACTGTGTTTTCATGTAAAATGCTATTGAGATACACTCTGAACCATAGGAACAGCTATCTTAGAAGAATGCTCTTTTGTTGAGAAATAAAATGCACTTTGCTTTACTTGTAAAGATGTCTTTGGTGAAGCGTTGATACATATTATGTATGAAAATATGCACCATTAACATCTCATACATATTCAGTTAAAATAAGAAACCAGGCAGCCTAAAGTTCATTGATGGATGAATGAATAAAGAAAATATTATATATATATATAATATATATATATTGAGTATATATATATATATTGAGTATATATATATATAATATATATATATATATATATTGAGTATTAGTCTCAAAGGGAAGGAAATTCTACCACTTGCAACAGTATGTAGAATATTGAGGACATTACGCTAAGTTAACTATAACAACGACAAGAAGGCCAGTTCTGTCCAATTCTATTTACATGACCATCTAAAGTAGTCAGACTCACAGAAGCAGAGAGGAGGGTGTCGTTCCAGGACCGGGACAGAGGAGAGAAGAGATCCATGTTTAATGGGCACAAAAGCAGTGGCCTCAGTGAGGACACTTCCACCTGCCCCACAGCAGTGTGGGTGCACTTAACACTCGGGAAGCTCTGTGGGGTGAAGTTTGGAACGATGAAAAGCGCTGGAACAACAAAGTGAGAAGGGCCTCTGCAGACCATAAACTGCCATCATAACTTGGGCTGATGTTTCTCGCATTACCTCATGTGCAACTCTCTCAATTACAATGTTGCTGTAGCAAATTTCACCAGGTAGAAGCGTGATTAATCATTTCCCAAATTTATTGATCCAGGGACATAACTGGTTAGTAGCTGTGTACATGAGGAAAACTCATCTTGTACTCTACATCAACTTCTACCATCTGCACAGGCTCCTTTATTCTCTTCCCAAGAGCATAATCTACGGACACATGGACGGGAGGGAGTGGCGGTGTCCACACAGACGCGCTCAGCACAGCACACCCCCTAATAGACTCTGCTCCCCAGAGAGAGGAAGACAGTGAGCGCAGGAACAGTAACTGTCCAGATTTCAGCACAGCGCGAGTTCCTGGAGGTCCTAAGCTGTCATCTTCCATGCCTTGGGCCTGTTTGCCCCGCAAGACAGGATTCCAGCTTCTGCCACACTGTGCCCTGCTCTAAGGAAGGGAGCGTGGCAGGTCGCGCTGTCCTCATAAGGACACTCAGTCATCTTACCTTCTGCTTTGGAACTTGGTGGAGCAGCGCAACCGTTTGGTCCCCTGCAGACATATGTGTGTATCTGTACATGGAGCCCTTGCAGAACTGAGGAAATTGTTAATCCAGGAGATGAGACCCCAATTTGAGCTGTAAACCTCTTTGCAAGGGTCCTAACCATATTCCTCTCTGGGCTGATGCCGCTGACCCCAGAAGGCAGGAGGGGACGTCTGTGTCACACCGCCTGCAGCCACAATACACCAGTGCAAGTGCACACTGTAGACAGAACAGTATCTTTGCTGCTGACGGTCACAGCTCTGTCATTACAAGGGAGATGGAAGGCAGCCATATTGTTCGAATGGTTACAAGATAGGTTACTACAAATACAAGAGCAGTGGTACTAACAGCAGTCACAGAAACAATGCATTAATATTTTCATTTCCATACCAAAGTCTGTGGCTGTCTGCACATCTCACTTCTAAACACTCAGGGCAGTCTTGCACTACAGAATCTGTGTCTTTCTATATGGGTGC
Source organism: Petromus typicus (assembly GCA_004026965.1). NCBI lineage: Eukaryota > Metazoa > Chordata > Mammalia > Rodentia > Petromuridae > Petromus > Petromus typicus. Next base: position 51,510 of record PVIR01006561.1, read on the forward strand.
AGAGAGCCGAGTGTGTCGCACAGGAGTACACTGCCGGCAGCGGGACACAGAGCAGATCTCTCTGGCTGCTGGCCTCTCTTGTCATTACATCATAGACATGCTGCTTTAGGAAAAGATAAGGCCTGTCCTTTCCAATTACATCTTTTTAAGGGTATCTAACTTCAAGCAAACTACTTGCAATTTCCTGTGTTAATAAGAGAAAAGTCTACTAGTTTGTTGTCCAAGTTTGTCTTTTACTGTTTGTAGCAATTCAGAAAGAAGTTTAATCTTAAAATACAGTTCTATACATATTTAAAATTCTAACTTAGGTGAAACTATGCATTAAGAACTGAACGACCCGCTCTCCGGTCACAGAGATCACATAGAGTTGAACCTCGAGTTGAGCCGTCCACTTACCAAATTCGGTCCATGTTAAGTGGCGTGTGCTTCCCCTAAGTGCAGGGAGCAGCAGAGGGACCACCACATCAGAGTCTCGGCAACACTTCATTTCACCAAACACAAATATAGTATAACTTCCCTCTTCTATATTTATGGGGCAGGTGTTGACCATGTAATAATAACCTTCCTCAGTAACGTCAGCTGGCAAAGTATACCCCAGGAACAATATTGGTAAATACAGTAGGGTCACAAGGAAAATGCACTGTTTATTTCTGTTTTCCAAGCAGGAGGAAGGGTTACAGAACATGGCAATTACCTTGAGGTTTTTGCTTCACAATAGGTTGCTACCAATTTCCTGACCGCAGTTCTGAGGACGGCAGCCAGCCCTGCGTGCACCCTCTGTCGACCCACCTTGCCTTCTCCTTCCAGGCCCAGCAGCACATCCGGGTGGGTATGCAGAGAATGCTTCCTGCTGCTGCTTTCTAGACGGGAAAAGCTAGCACTGTCAGGAGGGTGCTGCTGGAGTGAGCAGTGGCCCGTTTTGCTGCTATGGACCCCTCTCAGCTGGAAGAAGATCAACATGTAACCCTTTATGGCATACAGACTCTTCAGTTTAATGAGGCTGGCAGAGCTTTTTAACTTAGTTAACTCAATTCAGTGTGTTGAATTGTGTGAGTTGTATTGTGTGTGTAAGATCACCACTGTGCTAGCATTTTAAAGACCAGAATATACAGTGTCCATGTTTAATGGTTGAATGTTCTCACTATGGATTTAATTAATGCGCTAATATTATTAAACTGAATTCAATGGCATCAAGCTCCTTGGTGCTAACTGTGCAGCTCTGTACCTTAATCCCTCTCGTAAAGTCCTCTGCGAGTTGCTGCACACAGTGCTTGACAGTGTTCAAAGACTGATTTTACCCATTTATTCACGTATCACTGATGACCGACATGTGGCCCACGTGTCCTGCATGTCCGGTCCTGAGCAGCATCCTGCCTTCCTGACTCTCAGAGAAATGAGCACAATGATAGGCAGCAGCTGGTGGGACAGAGGCTCAGCTGGCCCTGAGCTGCAGAAGGAAATGTAGCTCAGACATGGTTGGGAGTCAAACTTCTGGAGGGACTGTGCTCAGACAAGGTGGCTCTTTATATTGCTTAAACTTGCTTCCCTTTCCAGATCTTCTGCTCAGCAATTCTCTTCCCATTGCCTGTCCCTAACCTCTGTAAGCTGACATCTGTGGACAGTGTCTTCCAGGCCACTCAAGCTTGAACACAGCGATTCATACCTCCTAGGATAAGTGTATTTATTCAATACTGTGAGTTTGAAAGTTGAGCTAAATAGAAATTAATCAACACAGATATTTTATTCTTTGTAATTTTAAGTTTCTTGCATTTTATTTGTGTGATATACTTTCCATTTAGTTTTGGAAATTGATATATGCAACTTTATATGTTTTAAGGTGTCTTTGTAGAATGAAAGCAAAGCAGTACAAACATCCAAACTTTTCCTTTTCATTTGAAAAACCACAAGCCAGCTGTGCACGACTATGACCCAGCTTGCTGAGAAACTGAGGCTGGAGCCCAAGTTGGGGCCTGCCCGGACAGCTTGGAGAAACCCCGCTGCAGACTTCAGGAAGAGAGCTATAAAATGGCTGGAAATGAAGCTCTGAGAGAAGATGCCGAGCTGAGCCCCCAGAGACAGAGACAGAGAGAGACAGAGGGAGACAGAGAGAAAAGAAACATGATTTCACCAGCGAGCTATGGTCCTAAGTCCTCCCAGTGGGAAGAAGAAACATCGAGGCAATGGAGATGTGCGACGGTTGTTTTTCACTACATGAGCACACAGTCCATGTGGCTTGAGGAACAGCTCCGAGGGGCATTTAAAAATACTTCAGTGACATAAGTCAACTCGGGTTTTCTTTGGATATCGATATGAAGACTGTGATCTAAAAACATTACATTACCTTAGAAATTCACTTTTCCTGCATTTTCTAGAGAATTAGACAAATTTAACAGAAGAACAACAATTTAGCAATTTAAAATCGTAGGAGTGCCGCTTGTTAGTTGCTTGTGTGTCCGTGTCTGATGACCAGTTAGGGCGCTTGGAAGGGTGTGGGCATCTGGGCCCATCTGTCTGAACGCTGCGTGTCTGGTTGTGTCTCTAACAGAGGAGCTGGACCCACAGGGAGACGGCCGGGCACCTGAAGCTAGGCAGCGCTCCCACCGTGCGCTGGCTTTCTCCCTCCTACCTGCTTCCCCAGGAAGCCAGGTGCTTCATTCCTTCCACACCTTATGCTGGAAAAGGAAAGACCAACGAAGCCTCGCGCTGATAACTGCGACAGCAACGCCTCGGTGAGCGCTGTGCTTACAGCGTGGCAGGGCTCGGGGGTCTTCTCCCTGTCCCTACCCCTCTGCGTCTTCGGCTTTTTTCCAGCTACAGTCAGTCTCGCACATAGAAGGGACATGTTTCTATGATAATCATCCCCAAATGCCCTTTAGAAAAACACTCCTGTGTTAGCGTCGCACACATGCGTTAAGTCAGGGTTCTACACAGGAAACATGGGTGGTGTCTGCAGTTGTCTGAAGATGTCTACAAACGGCGCTGGGTGAGTGTCATTTTTATTCATTCTTTGATTATTTAGCCAAGATTTTCTCCTTATTTAGGCTATTTCTCAGGCAATTACAAACTAAGATTTTGAATTTACCAGATTTTTTCGATAACTTATCTTTCTTTTTTTAAAATGAAATATTTGTTGGTACATTTTAGATATATGTAATGATATTAATCATACTGAATGTATATCTGCACATGATGAATCTTGTTGCTTCCTTTTTTCACATTCCTCTCACCTTATCAGATTTTAATAAATCAGCTTTGATTGTTCTATTGGTTAGAACCCTGCTAACAAAAACTTTAAGTACTGAAAATATCATATATATTTTAATATTGTGTGTTGAACTATTTTTAAAAGCATGTTGAAGTTATGGTGAGTTCTAAATGTTTGTTAGTTTTATAGTAATGCCAAAATAAAATTTAAGGTGTGGTAAAGAAACAAAATACTCACAGGAACCCTTAGGACTGTCACTGCAATCGTGTTTATCTACTCACCTACTTACTGTGCATACACCCACCACCCCCCTGCCCCCCACCCACCTGCGTGTCCACTCAGCTATCTAACTCTGTGTCTCCCAGCTGTCCCACATCCTGCACTCCTGAGGAGGTGGCGTGTCTGCCCAAGGCGGTGATGCTTGGGAATAGTGGACACCGTCTAGTCAAACTTTATGAACCTAAGCCTTCCTGCTAATACAAGATGCAGAGTCAGCCAAGCCCTGGAAGACACAGCCTTTACTCCTTCTCCCCCCTATGGCATTTTTTAGGAAAAAAGTAAGTCTCCCAGGAACACTCTGTTTACAGGTAGAATAACTTCTTCACAGCAGTTTCCTCCCTGTAGTGTGCAATCCCATGGCTGCTCCTAGGAATACTCGTTTAGTCATTTCCCTGACCTGTCAGAAGTCCGTGACGTCCTGGACAACATAATGATTAGTTTTGTCCTTCTCATGAGAAGAGAAGTGCTCAAAGGGAAAAGACTCACTCAGGATTACTAGAGTAAACTTTTCCAACTGTGTTTATTCTGAGCAGACAGGGGAAGGTACTTGGGAAGGAAGTGTCTGACTAGCCCGCCGCACCACAGCAGAGGGTGGGCGAGCTGTTTGGGGGTAGGGCAGTCATGGAGACTATGATTCCTTCTTCTTTGGTTAATTCATTCTCAGTGACATGAAAGGAAGCTGCGGGATGGTGACTAAGGCTGTGGGAAGAGTGGAAAGGCTCAAGACAACCAAAATAGAGTCGATGTTGAAGACATTTCCTGAACTGTTACTCTTTGGCTTCACTCTCCCTCCTTTCTGTCCGCTGTCTCTCAGCTGCCCTGACCCTGGTTTCCGAAGCATTCGCTCTGGCATGACTGCTTCCTGTGTGGCGGATGCAGTGTTAGCGGGTCTCACTCTAGGGTCCTTCAACATGTGTTCTAGAGTCGACAGGAATTATTCACTACACCGACTGCTAGAAATACTGAGGCAAGAGTTTAAACAAACCAAAGCTATCATGCCAGTGCAATTTAAAATCAGGAGCGTAAATATTTTTCAGGCCTCTCAAATGTGTGGATGTCAAGTGCATGAGTTCCTCCTGCAGCGGACTTCGGTGAAGTTACTTCATTCAAGAAGCAAGAGAAATTGTTCAGAGAATGTGACCATTCGGTAAACCTTTCCCTTTGATTATTACAGTCTCGGCTTGCTTTGTTATCACACATCCCTAGACATCTCTGTCCGCTGTTTATTTTTACTGCCCTGACCATTTTTCTCACTTATGAAACTTGGATTTCTTCAGGTTTTATTCTTGGCACCTGGCTGTACTAGGAAACTTCCTGTAGTCACGGGATCCCCAGACGCTGGCTAGTACAGGCTCCAGGCTGCAGGGCAGGGACCTGCTTCTGAGACGTGACCCAGAGAACGGTCACGAGGACGAGTGAGACATCGCTTCCACACTACCAGCCAAGAAGGGCGTTTCTTGCTTCTGTTCTTTCTCTAGACGCTGTCATTGCTATGAATTTATCTGTGAAGGGGCCTTGGTGCAGTCTGGGAAGAGCAGAACTATCACTTGGAAAGATGAGCAGCAAACGATACAAAAAGCTGTTGTTGTGTTGTGCAAGTTCATTGTGTATGGAAAGCAGAGTCCTTACATAGTTACATAGTTCGTCTACAACCATGGCTATGTCTCTCTCTACACAAATGCCTGCTTGAAAAGGAGATTTTAGGCACAATGAGTCTTCATCAATAGGTCACAAATACATGCTCAAAATACAGGTATTTTCTTGCATACTCACAATGCTGTTATCCCAGTCCTCGCCATTAGTGATAATTTCATACTAGCACTTGACAGGCAGTTCCAAGCCACATGGCTCTTCTTGTCCCAGAAGGTGTTTTTAAATCATTTTTGTACACAATTTTGTCTAGTTTCACCATTGCATTTGATATTTATGCCTTTTTATCTTTTTCAGTCCCTCCCCTTTAGTATTATTTTGTCATATTTTTACATCGCATAAACGGTAGAAAAACGTTTTGGGAGGATCTTGAGGGGACTAGTGTCACTGCATTTTTTATGGTGATGTTTTATTTAAACTCTCACTCTGTTTTGATGACATCTCAGGGTGAGTTGGGGCTGCACTGTTATTTAACCTTCTCCCTGAAACCCAATTCTTCAGAATTTTCCCTGAAAACAAGCCTTGCAAACTATAGATTATACATGTAAAACTTGTCATAATATTATTTTAATAGCAAAAATTGAAAACCTAAAAGACCATCTATGAGAAGAAGATTAAATAAAAGCATAAACAAACATAGGGAAATACAGACTTAGAAAAAAATAATTCATGGAACACATTCCAATATGGGAATAATTTCTAGAATATACTGTAAAGAGCAAAGATCAAAATGTACATCTACTATACTATAATTTGTCATTTGAGTATATATAAAAGAATCAGGATACATGAACACGAAACAATAAAAATGCTTTTGTTCAATAGATGAGAAGACAATAGTAAAGCCAGTTATTATGGGAGCAATACTTCCTTTATAAAAATTTTAATATAGTTTTAAAAGCACAAATAAAAATAACATCTGAAGTCACTTATTAGGTAGACTTATTATTTAGTAGCAAGCAGTAGAATATTTCTGATTTCATTTATGTATATAATAAATATTTTAATATTGGTTAAAACTTTTTTCTGAGAAAAGAAGTATTAATGTAAAATAAAAAGCTACACTGTGATTAAAATTTTACTAGAAATATTAGCTTGATCTCTTCATTAAAAATCTCAAAGGCATCCCCCTTCTTTTGTAGTTCCCAGTGTCCAGATATCCAGATATTGTTTTCTAAATCCAGTTACTAATTAAAATATATATTATGCCAGAGCTCAAAAGTATTAAAGACTAAAAAGTCATGGAAATAAAGGGAAGGAGCATCTCCCTAAAGCAGCTCTCACTACTTTTATTAATAACCTAATAGAATAAGGATAGATTTAGTTATAATCCCTCAAAATATATGAGTCCAAGATCACAAAAATAATGAGGCGAAGAGTGTCTTTTAGAGATTAATGCCAAATAGTAACTACAGAAGACATATCGCCACTGTACAAAGTGAAAGGTCTTGCCAGTTTGCAGTTCCCAAGATAGGAGCTGCTTGAGGCCTGTTGGGGTGCTGGCTTAAAGGCCGACGGGGGCCCAGTTTGCTGTTCCTACATTACCACCCAGCAGATTACCAAACCACTGAGGAAAGGAAACACACAAGGAAGTCATATGAAGACCGTCATTCAAAATGCGATCAGTCTGAATCTGTTACCAGATCTCTCCCCTTACCGTGGGCCTTTCAGCAGTACAAGAGAACACCTGCTCCCCGGAACCTCAGCTGCACAGAAAGCATCACCCCAGCAGGTTTTCCAGCACGAGACAAGCAGGAACTAGAGACCTAGAGTCTGAGCCTGCTTTTGAGTGGAAACTCTGCAGTCTACATGTTTATGTTTTATGTGCATACAGCTTCTGTATAAAGTCTCTCCATGACTTGCCCATTTGCCGACGTGCTTTTGTCTTCTATGTTTCTGTATTCAGAGCCTTGTGTGTGTTAGAGGGATTGGCTAAGGTGTGATATTGTGTGCGGGGCGCTGTGCATACTTTCTGTCGTTCCCTCTCAGGAGACACACAAGCCACTGTTGTGGAAGCCACCTTGCCCAGCCCTCATGAGAGCAACTGCCCAGCCGCTGGTCCTGAGCCCTTCGCCCCTGCTGTCCCTAAGCAGCAGCAAAGTTCCTTCGCGGCACTGAGCAGTGGCAGGGAGAGGTGAGAGCAGTCGGACGGGTGTGAGGGAAGCTTCTCCAAGGAGATGTGAGGGGAAGCACGTGTGGGTGGAAGCGAGGGACGGCTGAGGCCTCAGCACACACCGGAGCCCACAGGGAGCTTTCCCATCCGCAACTTCCAGAGGTCTGACCCGGCTCCGGCGAGCCTGGAGCTGGCCAGGAAGAGGGCTGTGCAGGGCTGCCTTGGGTGTGAGTCCTGCCAGCAGTCCCGTACCCCCGTGTCTCTGTAGTATTGCTCACTTGTCTTTGCTTATATCAAAGAGCATTCCATGTGTTCTGCTGGTAATCTTTGCAAGTTGTAGCATGACAGCCAACTTTCTCAAGTCCTAGCCTTCCTATGGACGCACCTGAAGAAGGCATCTTGTAATTTGGATTTTTAAAGATAATCTAGATAAACATGTTAAACTTTACCTCATTTTTGCATACCTCATCTAAGGAATATTACCTTACTTTATGTGATATCATCATCTCAGTTCTTTCCAAGTGTTTTTTTTTTTAATATTTGAATTTTAACCGCACTTCCAGTCCTAACTGCACCTAGAGCACAGTGCCTGTTTAACTGTGTGAAGCAGAAATCCCACTCTCTTGTTTTCAGAGTGTACCAGCAGGTTCCCACCTGCATGCACTGCAGCCAGTTGGGCGACTTTGCCAAGCAGTCAATCTACAAAGCCGAAGGGAAGCCTGGGCAGACAGTGGCATCTTGGGGAAGGGGGTCCCAGACAGCTTCAGGCAGGCTGGCTCCTGGCTTCTGCAGAGTGTCCATGGCTCTAGGCTCTGAGGCTCTGAGTGAGTGATCAGCCACGGCCTTGTTGAATTTATAATGTTTTTAACCAAGTGCACTCTGCACTTGTCCTGCAGATGAGCTAGTAGGTCCCACGCAGCGAGCAGGACCCACCCACATTAGTCCTTGGCACACATCTCCCTTCCTGCCTCCACTGACACACTACCTGTCGCTCCGGGAACCTATGCATACTCCATGGTGTCCTAATCAAGGACAGACTGTACCCTTTGCTTTCCCCTCCACACTAAAAATTTAGCCTGTTCTTTAGATACAGAGGAATAAAAAGCACTGACACGTTAGCATTCACAGGGTACAGTGCTCATTAATCATTTCGCTATAACAGTGATCACAAATATAAACAGCGAGCCTAAAAAAAGGGTAAGAGAATGTGACTTCCAAATGTGAGATGAGCTCATTGTCACTCCAGTATTTTTTCAGCCCACATGGACTCTTCTTCCCTCTCAGAATCCATCATTAGCAACAAAATCAATTTAATGATCTTCTAAACCATTAAAGTCTCCTAACAGAGACTCATGACTCTGTCTTCCATGTTCATTTGGGTTGGGGGACTAAGAAGCCTGGCATGGAAGGCATGGAGTGTTTTAGTTACTTTTCTCATTGCTGCGACAAAATTCCTGACACCCAAAGTTAGAGGAAGGAAGGTTTAACTCAGCTCAGTGTGCAGAGGTTTCAGTCTGCAGTTGTTTGGCTGGGAGGAGGCGGCATGGCAGGGGAGGGGGCTCCTGGCAGGGCCAGCAGGAAGCAGCACAGACAAGCACCGCAGCAAGGCTCCTGTCTCTTTATTCCGTGGGCTATAGAACTGCTAATTGGAGCCATCCACACCCAGGGTGAGGTTTTGTCATCCACACCTTTAATCCAGGTTCACAAACACTGATCCAGCCATCTTCCAAACTCCTTACCTACATCTGCACGAGGACATCTAGACACAAAGCACTACACCGGGTCACTGAGCTGGAGAAACTCACCAACAAGGGTGTCCGAGGAGTGCAGACTGTGTCTGCCTTTCCCAGTGCGAGGGCAGCGAGGAAGAGGCTTCCAGTTGGACAGGAGAGACGACAAATGTCTTTCAAAGGAGGAAAGAGCTCCAGACTTTGTTGTTATAATTGCCCAATATTTGTCTGTAGAAGCAATAAAAATGATTCCAAAAGCACACGTAAGTTAGCAAAATCCAGTAGAAGGACATTTCACATCATAATTTTTTCTATCTTTCTCACTGGCAGATATTTTGAATCTGTATTTGATCCCAGCCATCTGGAGTGTGATGGCCAATAAAACAGAAACAGGAGTGCAGTCCTGGAACTGACCTGCGCAGGAGGCCTGGCACAGAGGACAGGAGGGAAGAAAACACGTGCACGAGACTGGAAGGGGACCTAACCACAGGACACCGTGCTGGGAAAACACCACACACCTTGTGCTCCAGTTCAGAACTCCAGCAGGAAAGGAAAGGCGGGGAGGGGAGGCTGGGTGGCTCACGGACCTCAGAGGGCTCAGGTCTCACATGTGACCCACGGAGCCCGGGGTCTCTGCTTCAGTCAGAGAGGCTGCAGGACACGTGTTCACTTTGCTAGGAGAATGGAGGTAAAAGGAAAGAAAGGATTCACGACAAAATCAGTGTGTAAATTAGCTCCTCCAGCATAGAACATTATTTTTGCACCTATAAGTCAAAATTTAATGACAAAATGTGTAATTACTTTACAATATAAGGGCCACCATTTAAAAAAGCTAAACTAATAACAGAGTTGACACAGTACTGTAATCCCAGCAATAAGGGAAACTGAGGCAGGAAAACTGCAAGATTAAGCCTCCTGGGGACAGCTTAGTGAGGTTCAGTTCCAAAACAAAACAAAATTAAAATGGGTGAGGGAGGTAGCTCAGTGTTAAATCCCACAGCACCTGTCTGGCAAGTGTGAAGTCCTAGGTTTAATTCCTGGAACAAATAAAGTCACCGGTTTAATTCAGGCAAAGTCTAAAACAATAAAATTCAGAGAAAGTCTCAAATAGAAAATGAAAGTGGAATAAAACCAATTAAGAGTATGAGCCTGTGTTGAATTCTGTAAATAAATGGAAGCAGTGTATTAATTGTAAATGTATATCTTCCTTGTATTCTCGTCTCCAAGACAAGATATTCAACTAGCTAAGGCGGGGTGCTTTATTTTGGCTCACAGTTTGCAGAGGTTTCATTCTGGAGCTGGCGGGCTCCTAGGCGGAAGAGCGGCCCGGGGAGAGACCGTCCACCGCACAGTGAGCAGGAAGCGGCTGCCTTCTTCACCTTCTTTCTGCTCCATCAGTGTGCATGCTGATTCGTTCTTGCCATCGCACTCCCGGTGGTTCTTCGCGCTTTAGTGAATCCACCATCCACACCCCGAGTCCTGCGAATGCAGTCGGTGCACGAATCCGGTGCTACACCGGCTTGGTGTAGTCAGCCCCAGAGCCTGACTTGTGAGTGTGGGAAGCTCCCAGTGCACCCTAGATGGAAGCCACAACACTGTACATTTACAAGAGCACATCTCAGTCTGAGCACATGTAAAACATGCTCGAAGTGTTTACTCCAGAGTCCTCTCAATTTTCTTCCAGCTCTAGGATATTTAGATAATTTGATTTGTGAGACAAGGACAGCTGATTTCAAGAGATTCAGAGAAAGACAAAAATAGGGAAATGATTTCAAAAACATACTTCATATACAAGATAGAAATGCAAGATATGGTTACATAGACCTTTTGTGTACTAAGAAATATTACTCGATCTGATCACCTTACACACTTATTTCAGTGTAACTGACGACATGTAGATAAATTTACTAAGACAGACAGCTGAAATAGGACATAGTAGAAAATGTGAGGTAAGTTATTCCTTGTAAATCACAGCATGAAGTAACTACCTATTACAAACACTAACCTCAGAACATTTCCTACTTTTCTTACAGCATTTCCAGCATGTATCAAAGTGGACTTGTAAGGAAAAAGCAGAAGGCTCCTTGCTAAACCAAAACTCCATGAAGAGGGTAAAGCTACATAAGCTTCTGCTGAAATATTATATACAATCCATAAGCATTTATGTTTCACTGTACGAATGTTAATCCTTAACTCAGACATTGTCTCACCAAATGAGGGGAAACTGAAGCCTGTTGAAACCCAGACAGAACTGCAGAACTGAGAAAATGGGGGAGTATAAACAAACCGCAAGGTTAACCTCGCAGTGAAGACATGTCAACATAAACACCACTGGGCTTCTTGTTTTCCTCACGCGGGACACTGAGCTGTGTGACAGAGCAATGGTGCTCACCCCGTTTTCCAACAGCCACTCCATCTCGCTGACGCCGCTGTGCACTGTGAGCGCTTCTATGTCCACATTCCTCGATGCTCTGTTTATCCCAGGAAATGCTAGCCAAGTTTTCTGAAGGATTCTGTTCACAGAGCAACGACAAAGGAAACGTAGGGAATACATCAATTGCCTGCTGCTATGTAATAAACTACCCTGAAACTTAGGCACTTGAAAAGATTCGTATGTATCACTTCTTCGGAGTCTATCACTAGCACAGTTCCTGTGTCCAGGCTGGCCCCAGGGCGGCAGGCTAGGGTGTCGTACACAGGTCTGGCCCAGGGCAGGGGCATAGTCTCCGGGCCCATTCCAGAAGGTTTGTCACCCTCCAGAGCTGTGTCAGGGCAGGGAAGGGTCAAGGCTCCAAAGACTAACAAGAGAGCAAGAATCGGCATCAATTTCCACGTCTCCTGTAGCATCAGACCTGCTGATCTGGTCAGAGCCAGGCACGTGGATGAGCTGAGGGTCAGGTGTGAAAAGACTCCCCTTGAGTGGACAACTGCAGCTGGAGAGATTCAAAGGGGATATTTTAGACTATAGCTGTATGGTTAATGCTTGATCTAAAAAATGAGATCTGAGTGAGATTCTTTCAGTTCCGTACTATTGCTATTTTGAGAATCTATAACAGGATCATTGAAAGAATATTATATCTAAGCTCCAATATCATTTAAAACTATAAGAGAGGGCCACGGAGTTAGCTCAGTGGTTGCTGCTCCTGTCTTGCAAGTGCAAGGACCCAGGTTTGATCCAGTCACTGTAGTGCTGGCAGGATCGATCACCTCTCACAATTCATCCTGTGTCAGGAGGCAGTGAGACAAGGCTGAATGCAAATCACATATTTTATAACTAGCCATAGTTCCTGCTTATTATCTCCAACAATTGACCAGGTGTTCCCAGAAGCCACCTCTGAGGTTTCTAACTCCTCCAGCCCTCTCGACCCCGGGGGCAGGACTTACCTCCGTGACGGATCAGATCCCCACGCAGGCAGGAAGCCGGGAGTGCAGGGCGCTTTGGGGAGTGGGGTCTCCGTCCTGCCTCTCCCGGCTCCGTTGCTGTTTCTGTTGGAGCTTGGCTGACTGACAGCAGTTAGAGGCCGTGATGTGACACTGTTTCGTGAGTGGTGATCACAGCAGACAGGAGACACCTTTGATAAAGCAGCTGCCAGTTCTGTGGGCCAGCCAGGTCCATAAAGAAAGAAGTGGACAGCACGGCAATTCCAGGAACACCACGAAAACAGCCCGCAGCGCTATTTGATAGAGGCCAAGGTAGGAGTTCACAGAGACCACGTCCCCACCGTACTGGTCAGAAGATCTATCCTTATCTCATGCAAATGGGAGAATATGAAAAACTCCAAATCAGAAAATCTTGATCTCAGGTTTACAAATGTCAGTTTTTCTAAGTAAATATGAGAGATGTAAGACTGATGTGTAGTGACTATAGCCCCGCACCCAGAGTTCTTCCAGGGCCGCTCTTTTCAACAATGTCTGGGGCCTATTTTAGTGAAGACCCTAAGAGGTCAGCGGCACAAATGATATAAGATCTTCTGAGAATTCAGTTACAATCTCGACTACATATTAACAATTACTGACCTTGGTTTCCTTCCTTCCTATTATCATTTCCTATACTTATTGTAGATTAAACTTTGTGTATGGCATTTAAAAAACTATTATGAAGATGAAATTTTCTTAAGATTCTCAAAAACATATTATTTTAAATTATCTTCACTTACAAAAAGCAGAATCGCTGAACACTCTCCCTTAGCCAGTGACGCTGTGGTCATGACTTTCAGCGAGGATTGCTCACTGCTGAAGAAGGAAAAAAGTTTAGAGTTAACCTCATTTTTATCCATGCAGAATCAGAAAAATTATACAAATTATCATTTTCTTTAAAAATGTTTCTTTTTATCATAGAAAGCTTATTTCAGAAATTCATTTTTTAAATGTTGGTTTAATAATTACTAACATTTTGAACGGTATCTGTAAATTGTTGTTAGAATAATTCATTTAGATTAGATTCTTGTGAATAAATAAAACAGAATTTTGGTAAGGGGGAGGAACTTCATCTTTGAACACAAACTATTAGTTAACTCAACAGAGTGAGGCACAGTCCTCGCCCGAGTCACAGTGACTTCCAGTTGACCTTCATGGGCACATTTTCACTTCCGGGAAAACTGCCACTTAAATGCCTGAGGGAAACAGTGTGGCGCAGATGTGGGCTGATGGCAGGGTTCGGCTCTGCGAGCCCCCGGCAGGTGGTTCTGCTGCGGCGGCCGCGCTGAGGAGCCCAGCCCTCGGCCGCCTGGCCTGTGGCACCCCAGGCTACCGACCTGAGCTGTGGCCGGAGAATGTCCCTGCACGCCCTGCGACGCGGCGGCAAGGCCGTGTGTGCAGGACAGGTCTGCGCAGGGGAGACAGGCAGGGCCCTGGGCCGGGCCCGGAGCTTCCTCCTGGTCCTGTGGGAACACTGCACACACAGGCCCTCGCTGACCAAAACCACCACGTGGTTAAACCTAAACAGAGGGGGCCGGGGAGTTGGCTCAGTGGTTC